>JAQSNX010004471.1:0-44137 GCA_029532605.1 Oreochromis grahami | reverse complement strand
TTAGCCAATGCAAAATTTCATCTGCCTATTAAAAAAAGAAGATAATCTTCTCACAAACTGGTGTTTATTTTGAAACAGGAAAAAAGTGGGGAAACAAATGAAAAGACTAACATTTGAATGAAACCTGAAAGCAAGTAAATAGATGTATAAAAAGAACAATACTGGCTGATGATGAAATACAGTAGCTGGCATGGTGACACTGCCAGTATTAACCTGCAGGGCTGAACTGGGACAAAAAATTGGGCATTTTGACCAGAGACCAGCCCACCAGGCATTAAAGCCATAAAGCCTTTGAATGAAAACAAACGCTGTTGTGACAGTGATGTACACTGTCTTGTTGGTATATGTAGGATTTCTATCAATTTTACGTGAGAATAAGTAAGAAAAGTATTTCTTTGTGCCCCCCTTTCCCTGTTAATGCCCTACCTGGCCCCCTGGCAACACTTTGCTAGACCCGCCCCTGCACAGTTACCAGCTGTCAGCTACTTAGAAAAGGATCCTGGTGTTATTTGTCTCTCAGAAACAGTTCATAACTTCCCTTCAACTCATCCATGTCACCTAAAAGGTAAACCTGTTTCTCCATCACCTGTTCAGCTCTGATGATTCAGTAAGGACATCTCCTGGTTTCATCTTCATGTTTCCCTCTCACCACATATCCAAACCGATATCATGACCAGCAGCTTTACAGCTGTGGCTCCAGCAAACATCAGCTGATACTAGAAATTAATATTAAATAAATTCTAACAACAGCTGATCAAGCTTAAACGTGCTGCTGTTGTTTAGTGCGACATCCGCTGGTTTCCTCTTTCTGGCGCAAAGTGGGAGATAAACAAACAACAGAGAAAAGCCGATCAGCTGATCACTGATCAGTTTCGTGATTGAAGTAGAAACGGGAGAGAATGAGAGAAGAAGAGGCAGCTGTGCAGCTCCAGCTTTGTGTCTTTTTCATTGTAGCTGAAGTCCGGGACAAACTGTTCCTTTTCACCTCAGTATGAAACGCGAAATATTTTCTCTGAATACGAAACGATTCTGTTTTTTACGGGACGGTTGGCAACTCTAATAATTAACCGTATGAACAAAATAAAGTTCAACATCAGTAACATAGCACCCACACAGCTGTATAGAAACTCCATCATGCTAGCTAGCACGCAGTACGAAAATGTCAGCATAACAAAAATAAACTCCACCTAAACTTGGTTTATATCTGACTCAGATAGACTGCAGGTCATAACTTCTTACCTGAAGTTCCGTTCACCTGACACTCGGACCGGCGGCTGCCTCGGGTCTCTCCTCTTGCCTCCCTTTTCCTTCATCCACCTGCTGGCCTCCACCACTTGCTAATGTTACTGAATCTGTGGAAGCTCCGCGATAGCCACCACACGAAGTAACGAATAACGAGCCTATCTAAATCCCAGTAACGAGCAGAGATGGGCAGTAACGCGTTACTTGTAACGCGTAACAGTAACAGTAACGCGTTACTGTAATCTGATTGCTTTTTTCAAGTAACGAGTAATGTAAGGGATTACTATTGCAAAAACGGTAATTAGATTACCGTTACTTTCACGTAGGAACGCTGTGTTACTGCGTTACTAAAACCGTGATTTTTTGCGAGAACGTCTCATGACAGTGACGTAAGCGAGTGCGACGTTCGTGACAACAGCTGTCTGCAGATCATAATATATCGAGTGCAGGACAGAGTGTAGCATGCAGCGTTTAAAGCGTGGAAGTACTGACCTTATTCTGAGTTTGAGTCCATAAAAAGTGACAAAAACATTAGTGTCCGTTGTGCGTGGGAAGAAAACTTCTTTTTACAGCGAAAAAATCCCTAAACTTCCAAGCAAGCACCGAGTGTACTACGACGTAATGTGAAATTCACAGAGAAACTCGCGGATTCTTCCACTGACCGCTGCAGCACACCTGCACCAGGGTAAACCTCCGCCTACCCCAGTCCTGCTTTACAGGTGAAAATAGAGCAACAGGACCGCTAGTCTTTGATTTTATTTATTTTCTGCTGTGTTTTACTTGCATCTATTTGAAAGAGTGAGTGTAAACACAAAAAAATATTTTATTTTATGTGCTGGAATGTGCAGAAAATAGGTTTAAATGTTAAACAAATTTCTTCCAGTCAGAGAATGTTGCATATAATTTAATTTTTGCTTGATGCATAAAGTTAAAAGATTAAAACTGATAAAACAAGTTTTAAAAAGAGACTTTTCCCAATAAGTTGGCCTGCTTCTCCCCACCGCAGGGAAAAGGGTAACACCACCTGGGTCTGGGTGCCGCTTCCCCCTCCAGGGGCAAGGGTACCCAGACCCGGTTCTTAGAGTACGCTTGGGGAGAGTGATTGTGTGTACAGCATCTCTTTATGTCTGTCTCCGCGTTGGTTGAGTGTGGAATAATTGCCTATGAGAGCATGAGGGTGGGAATGGATGTTTGTATCTGTGTGTGCCTGTATGTCTGTGTCTATATGTCAGGTTGGGTATCAGACGCCACCTCTCTGGGGACATCTCAGGCCCTCCAAACCTTGGAGGCCTATCTCCCCCCACCACTTCCCCTGCCGGTGGTGGACGCCCTCAGACATCGGTGCGTTGGTGGTTCTCTGTGTCCGGGGGTGGGCGCCCAGGTACCCACCGGCTCACTCCTTGGCGGCTGCTTATCGGGGCCTGGAGCCTGGGGCTCGCTCGGGCCACTTCGGAGGCGGGGTGCCCTCAGCCTCTCGGCCCGGGGCTCGGTCACTCAGGCACAGCTGGCTGCCGGCGGAGCTCACGGGCACGTCACTGCAACCCCCCCTGGCTTCTGCTCCGCGGCTGCTGAGTGACCCCTCATCTGGGACTCTCCTCAGCTCTTTCTGGGATAGTGGCGCGGCTGCCCCTCTGTTAGTCTTCCTTGGTCTCTTGTGTTCTGGGGGCCTCTGGACGTCTGGAGTTTTGATCTCCTCCATACCTGCGTCATGCCCTGGAGGACGGGGCAGTGGCCCCCCACACCCTCTAGCAGATCATTACATGAAGGAACCTTTTAAAAACAAGCGCGTTCATGCTCACAGGTGTACACACGGGTGATCACACACAAACTACACCCTTTTTGGCTCCTACCTCAAAGCAAACTGTGCGCTGTCGATCTTACGCGCTGCACAATAATGTCTAACATTTAGTATTTACTGTCATATTCCCATATATCATTGTGATCTTGTTTATTACTCTCGTTTTCTTCTGCTTGCTTTCTCTTTCCTTCTCAACAGGTGATCCAGGTGATCGATATATGTATTTTTTTGTCTGCTTATTCTGTTGGTTTTTTGTTTTTTGCCCTTTTTCCCCGTCCCTCTTCCCCGCTGTTTTTCTTTCCCTCTTTCTTTCTCCCCTTTCTTTCCCCCAGTTAAGTCTGTCCCGTATTCAGCAAGTGAAAATAAAATAAACAATAAAAGGTGAATCAAATGGACCATTACGGCAAGGCTGGGATGGTCCATTTGGTAAAGTAAATCCGTTGGGCATCTTTCTTCGCCTTTAGACAATAATTCTGATGGCAAAAGAACCAAACGGGACAGGTATTAAAAAAAAAAAGAAAAAAAAAAGAGACTTTTCCATTTGATTACATTTTGTATGATGAATTATGCAGAAAAAGTAGAATTGGGCTGAAAGATTATCGCTTTATCACCTATTCAGGTTGTAAATCGTGTTTTTAAAAAGTAACTAAGTAACTAAGTAATTAATTACTTTTGAAAATAAGTAATCAGTAAAGTAACGGGATTACTTTTGGGGGAAGTAATCAGTAATTAGTAACTGATTACTTTTTTCAAGTAACTTGACCAACACTGGTAACGAGTAACGCGTTCCTGGTTTTGGCATAATAACTAGTTACCGTGCTCGTTACCACAATAATAACGTAGTTACTGTAACGCGTTACTTAATAACGCGTTAGTCCCAACACTGGTTATCTGGGATTTGACTTTTGAATTTTCAGCAAAACAGCCGAACACAGCTCCACCTGCTGGTCCTGTTCTTTGAAAGTAAGGTTGAAGAATATTGGCCACTCTGAAAATAAAGGTGATGATATGAAACTTTAAAAATAAATAAAAACAAAAAGAAATACAATAAAATAAAATAAACACAAAACACTGCTTCTTAGTTTCATTGTATCTTTTAATTATTGTCACATGAAAAAGTTTTTTTTATCACATCTATTCATGCTTGGACTTCTTTGTCTTCAACGAAAATGTAATTAGACATTGACAAGAAAACCAAACTAAGGCAATGATCAGCAAGCCAAATACTACAAGGACTGCCATCACATCTAGGCAGTGATAGGCATACCAAGGCAGCTTATATGACTCAGTGCGTAGATGTGCTGCACCCTTGTGCCTCATGACATACTCTATCCAGAAAACAGCAGTATCAAGAGGCTTCATGGGCTGATCATGATGAAGTTGTGACAGTTTGAGCATATTCTGTTTGTAGGGCTTTTCTGGGTCCAAAATATTCTTCAGCCCACTTGTCAGGGAGTCAACATCCAATTTTGCTGTGTCAACTATTTTAGCCACTCCCCTGGCCTCCATACGTAACAAGTTGTCATGCTGGTCAAAAATGAGAGGAATGCCCAGAACTGGCACACCATGGTAAATGGCTTCGTACAGGCCATTGGTGCCCCCATGTGTGACAAAAACTTTGGTTTTGGGGTGGCCTAGTAGATCATTTTGAGGCAGCCATTCAACCAGCATGGTGTTGTTTCCCAGAGTGGCTGGTCTTTTTCCAACATGTCTCCACACAACCTTCTGAGGGAGGCTGGCAAATGCTGAGGCAAAAATCTCTGTTAACTCAGGTCCAAGGTCACTCAGCAGGGTGCCCAATGTCATGACGATCACCCCATGTTCACCAGAACTCTGGACAAATTCCTCAAACTCTGATGGGAGAGACTTTGAAGGCTTACCCTGGAAGCCGCCTATGTAGATGACATTGGGCATGGTGGGACGAGGGAACTCAAATGTAAAATCAACCCGCATGAGCCAGAGGTCAGCCTTTTGGACTAGAGACATGAGACTAACATTATTTCCAAAATAACGATGACACAAGGCCTGGTATGGTGGTCTGGAGACATAGTAGTCCATGAAAAAAAACACGATGTAATGGATCATATTTCTGATTCTTTGAAAAAAATCCATTTTGTCAGAGTTATGGGAGAAGCATACAGGAATGTAGGACAATGGAGAAGGAGCGATGGCAAGGTGTGCTTCTCCACTAAAAAGCCAGCGCACATTGTAAACCAAAGGCAGCTGGAGATAATGTGCTAACAGCACACCACCTGGAAATGCAGGATCAGTCAGAAAAAGATCATATCCAGTTTTGTTTAGGTCCCCAATCAGCGTCTTATTCTCAAAGATGCTGGAAGTAAGTTTTGCCACAACTTGCTGGTTTTGTCCGAGTAAGTCAAAAATATTCCAGTATAACTCAAAAAATGCCCAGAGTGAGCCGTCATTCTTATTAATTTCCATTGACCTCTTCAAAAAAGAGTTCATGAAGTTTTGACTCTCAATGGGCTGGGACTGTTCCTGGATGATCGTGATGGAGGTGTAATAAGGTGAGAATTCAGAAATGTACCAGCTGGTGGATGAACGTAGCACAGTGATTTGATGACCTTGAGAATGAAGAGCCTCCACAAGGACTTTCATGTTAAGCCAGTGGCTTCCATCTACTGGAAACACTAGCACTTTTCCACCATCACATGAGGAAGTCAGAGTTGCTGAAAAAAACAGGAAGAAAGCCAAGGCTCGATCTGACCCCATCTCTGCAAAAGAGACAAATTGTTGAATCATTGAATATTTTCTGTTCAAAGAGTGGTTGAGCTTCAGAAGAACAGTATCTGTTTTTGTTGAAGTGGCCATACTTAATTGGTCACACGATTGTTGGCTTTTGGGGATTTCTCCTTGTTATTGTTAGGGTCTTTAACTTCCAGTATAAAGTGCCTTGAGGCGACTAGTGTTGCGAGTGATTTAAATAAAAGTGTATTGAATTGAATTGAACACAGGATGTCTAATATGGACTTCTTCCAAAATGATGATAGTTAACCTTAGCAAACAACTGTCCATTTGCACAATAACTGGAACATCAAATATATTTGCATTATTTATATTTGTTTGAGGCCACCTGACAAAATGTCATTCCTTGGACAATTTATCAAGGGCCACCAGTTACAGGATATGAAATCTAATTTTACCAATATTTTGATAACAGACCCATGTACCAGTTATTTCTTGTATCAAATACTATGAAATAGAGAAACTACACTTGTGGTCACATTTTCTACTTAATAATTTTGACATATATTATAAACCAAACAACTTTAGGTCCAAAAGAAGTTTTTGTTTTGTTTTTGTTCTTTTTTATTAATTAATATTTTTTTTAACCCTTGATGTTCAGCTCATAGACAATTACTGGATTTGAGATAACAGCCAGAAGTTACTGACACTTGAGAACCTCAGCAGTTAAATCCCTTTAAAACGAGATGCTATCTTATACAACAACAACATTACTTCAAAATGAACAAGCAAATTGCAAAGACAGCAACAGTTATGTAGTATATGTAGAATCCTCCACTCATATAATAGTTGTCTAGCACCTTAATTTGCTGCTATTTAATGGTTTATAACACACAAGTAATTCCCCACTACCTACAAAACCTAACTATGTCATATTTGTGGATGACACAATTTCTGTATGCCACATTTCATTATCAATCAAACAGTCAAGATGTGATTAAACTGCAGATTATAATGGAGTTATTTAATAATGTTCTATTAACTGTTTAGGAATTATAACAGCGTTTATACAGTCCACCATTTTCAGAGGCTCAAAACTCACAGTTCTGAAAAAAAACCCAAAAAAACAAGATTAACCCGAACTAGAATGATGAAAGCAGAAAATTCTGAAGAAGAGGAGAGACAGCTCATGATATGAAGAATACAACATCATCTGTCAAACATAGCAGATGCAATGTTATGGCCAACAAGCAAAGTAACAAACACAGTAGTTCATTATTTATTAAGAGAATGATGCATTACTGTAATCACATTTAAATTTTGGTAATGCAATAATGTAGTGTATTACTTTAATAACTGTACTTGGGCCCATCTGTGTGGAAGCAGAATCTAGGGGACGAGGGGAGCAAATTGTCTGTCTCTGGGCATGAGGTCACTGAGGCAGTTAAACAACTCCTTGGTAGCAGGTCCCCCAACCCCCAAGTTGAATGAGATTTGCCTTGAGTTCCTGAAGACTCTGGATGTTGTAGGGCTGTCTTGGTTGATACGCCTATTCAATTTTGCGTAGAGATTAGGGGCGGTACCTCTAGACTGGGATACCAGGATGGTGGTTCTTTAAGAAGGGGGGCCAGAGGGTGTGTTCCAAATATAAGGGGGATTACACTCCTCAGCCTCCCTGGGAAAGTCTATGCCAGTGTGCTGGAATGCAGAATCCATCCATTAGTTGTACCTCGTATACAGGAGGAATAATGCGGTTTTCGTCCTGGTTGTGGAACACTGGACCAGCTCTTTACCCTCTCAGTGATAATTGAGGGTGCATGGGAGTTTGCCCATCCTACCTAAATGTGTTTTGTGGACTTTGAGAAGGCATTTGACTGTGTGCCTTGGAGTGTCCCTTGGTAGCTGGGGTGTCTGGCTCATTGCTACAGGCCATCCTTATACAACTGTTGCAATAGCTTGGTCCACATAGCTAGCAATAAGTTGAAATCATTTCTGGTGGTTTATGGATGCCACCAGGGCTGCCCTTTGTCATTGATTCTGCTCAGAATTTTTATGGACAGAATTTCTTGGTGTAGCCAAGCAGTGGAATGCTTTTAGTTATGTATGTAGGAGTGATGGGAGAAGGGAGATCGACAGGCAGATTTGTGCTCTGGCTGCAGTGATACAGACGCTGTACCGGTCTGTCGTGGTGAAGAGAGAGCTGAGTGTAAAAGCAAAGCTCTGAATTTATCGGTCGATCTACCTTCCTACCCTCACCTATGGTCACGGGCTGTGGATGGTGATCGAATGAACTACATCGTAGATACAAGTGGTGGAAATTAGCTTCCTCCAAAGGGTGGCTGGCCTCTCCCTTAGAAAGGCTGACTCCACATTGAAAGGAGTCAACTGAGGTGGTTCGGGCATCTGACAAGGATGGCTCCTGGGCGCCTCCTGGGTGAGGTGTTCTGGGCATGTCCCACCAGAGAGCAGCCCTGGGACAGACCCAGGACACACTGGAGAGATTATATGTCTTGACTGGCCTGGGAATGCATGGTGTGTTCCCCCGGACAAGCTGGAAGAGGGGAGAGGGGAGGTCTGGGCTTCTCTGCTTAGGCTCCTGCCCCCATGACCCGGCCCCAGAGAAGCGAAAGAAGATGGCTAGATGGCTGGATGGATGGATGGATAGATGGAGTGTACTTGGGTGTCAAAGGTTAATTGGTAATCCATCTTGCAGCATTCTAGCCTCCATTTCTATGTGTACATGTCTCCACAGCAGAATCACTGTGGCGACCATTGTAAAGCTTTGATTGTACTCCATTCTGAACACTGACAGTTGTCGACCTAATGACAGCTACACCAACAATACATGCTTCTCAAGGCAGCGGACTTCAAATGGACATCAAAGAAATATAATAGGAATTACTACTTGGCCATTAGGTACCCAGGTGTCTGTGTCTTTAATGGAATATAATCTAGGATCAACTTCTGTGGTATGGCCGCATGGTATAGCTGTCAGTGGAACAGGGTATGTGATGTTTATTGATGATGTAAATGATAATAGAAAAAACAGGCTGAAATCTGAAATGAACATTTCTATATGATTGTTGGGTTTTTCTCTGTATGTATTATTGTGCGATCTACTGTACAATATAAAGCGCTTTGAGGCGACTTCTGTTGTGATTTGGCGCTATATAAATAAAATTGAATTGAATTGAATTGAATATACTCTTTGCTCAGACTCAGCCAAATGCTGGAAAAGGGACTGTACAGCACTTCAAAGTGCAAATGGATAAACTTATTTAACTTAATTTTATTATTATGTGTATAACCTTTTTTGTTTTTACTAAACCAATAAAATATTTTTTTATTTCTTTTTTAACATGACGGTAAACTTCTGCATGACCTCTATGCAAGAAGTAAATTAGCATATTATCCCAAAATTATTGAAAGTGCAGTTCTAAAACCAAACTAATGAGCAAACAAATGTATATTGAAAGAAAGTGTCAAAAGTCAAAAGTATTTAATACTGAATATCATTCAGTGGTTTTCCCTAACAACTCATCTCTTTGGCAGATATTTGATATTTAATCAGCCACCTGAAGATGGATGTATGAACAGCAGTTATTACACTTACAGGGAGTGCAGAATTATTAGGCAAGTTGTATTTTTGAGGAATAATTTTATTATTGAACAACAACCATGTTCTCAACGAACCCAAAAAATTCATTAATATCAAAGCTGAATGTTTTGGGAAGTAGTTTTTAGTTTGTTTTTAGTTTTAGCTATTTTAGGGGGATATCTGTGTGTGCAGGTGACTATTACTGTGCATAATTATTAGGCAACTTAACAAAAAACAAATATATACCCATGTCAATTATTTATTTTTACCAGTGAAACCAATATAACATCTCCACATTCACAAATATGCATTTCTGACATTCAAAAACAAAACAAAAACAAATCAGCGACCAATATAGCCACCTTTCTTTGCAAGGACACTCAAAAGCCTGCCATCCATGGATTCTGTCAGTGTTTTGATCTGTTCACCATCAACATTGCGTGCAGCAGCAACCACAGCCTCCCAGACACTGTTCAGAGAGGTGTACTGTTTTCCCTCCTTGTAAATCTCACATTTGATGATGGACCACAGGTTCTCAATGGGGTTCAGATCAGGTGAACAAGGAGGCCATGTCATTAGTTTTTCTTCTTTTATACCCTTTCTTGCCAGCCACACTGTGGAGTACTTGGACGCGTGTGATGGAGCATTGTCCTGCATGAAAATCATGTTTTTCTTGAAGGATGCAGACTTCTTCCTGTACCACTGCTTGAAGAAGGTGTCTTCCAGAAACTGGCAGTAGGACTGGGAGTTGAGCTTGACTCCATCCTCAACCCGAAAAGGCCCCACAAGCTCATCTTTGATGATACCAGCCCAAACCAGTACTCCACCTCCACCTTGCTGGCGTCTGAGTGGGACTGGAGCTCTCTGCCCTTTACCAATCCAGCCACGGGCCCATCCATCTGGCCCATCAAGACTCACTCTCATTTCATCAGTCCATAAAACCTTAGAAAAATCAGTCTTGAGATATTTCTTGGCCCAGTCTTGACGTTTCAGCTTGTGTGTCTTGTTCAGTGGTGGTCGTCTTTCAGCCTTTCTTACCTTGGCCATGTCTCTGAGTATTGCACACCTTGTGCTTTTGGGCACTCCAGTGATGTTGCAGCTCTGAAATATGGCCAAACTGGTGGCAAGTGGCATCTTGGCAGCTGCACGCTTGACTTTTCTCAGTTCATGGGCAGTTATTTTGCACCTTGGTTTTTCCACACGCTTCTTGCAACCCTGTTGACTATTTTGAATGAAACGCTTGATTGTTCGATGATCACGCCTCAGAAGCTTTGCAATTTTAAGACTGCTGCATCCCTCTGCAAGATATCTCACTATTTTTGACTTTTCTGAGCCTGTCAAGTCCTTCTTTTGACCCATTTTGCCAAAGGAAAGGAAGTTGCCTAATAATTATGCACACCTGATATAGGGTGTTGATGTCATTAGACCACACCCCTTCTCATTACAGAGATGCACATCACCTAATATGCTTAATTGGTAGTAGGCTTTCGAGCCTATACAGCTTGGAGTAAGACAACATGCATGAAGAGGATGATGTGGACAAAATACTCATTTGCCTAATAATTCTGCACTCCCTGTATTGTAATTACTATTGTGTTTGGGCTTTAAACTGATTCTAAACAGAATATTAAACTCCATTTAAGTGTAGCCAGTGTGGGTCTGTGTGTCTATGGTGAATCAAATGCCTGAAGTGTATGCTGGTTTAAATGCTTACAAATTTTTACAGTATGATGTAGAAACCACACCATATTTGACCACATTGTATGCATTCCATTTCCCTATTTAGCTGTTGCGGAATTATCGAATAATCACAGGTTAACCAAGTTGAAGTTCTTGTAAACATTAAGGTCTAAAATATCTGCTTTGTGTTGTTTATTCATGTCATGTTGCATCATTTACAAAGTTCTATTGCTACAATATAGGAAAACGGTCACCTAGACATGCTTGATGAAGCTGTAATTATGACCTCTACAGCTGCTGTGTAGGACATTTTAGCAGATAAACAAAATCTTCACAATATTCAAAAACTGAATAGAAAAAAATAGATTCTCACCTCAAGTCTCTGCAGCTTTAGTCCCTGTGACCACCTGCCCAAGCCAAGGAAAATTTATATATCTGAGCTGCTTGTGCAACAGAACTGAGGACCTGCTGGTTGAAAGATGAGTAAATGTATAACTGTACATGTCTGACTAAACTTTTTCAGTCTGTTCACTCTTTGCTCTCTTTACCCTAGTGTAAATAAAAAACCTTCCAAAGATTACTATGGCTTTCGATACATGCCAAAAACAGCTGCTATGACAGCATAGCTAAACATGTATTGGAGTTTTAAGATTGGGAGGAATTTGAATACAACCCCTACCATGAGAACGTACATAGAGAGAAACTGACGAGTAGAGCGTGTAGCCCCTTTGCTCGCTCATTCATGTTCTTAATTCTTGCTTCTCAATTCTTTCCTACAAAAAGTAGCTTAACTATCTAAACACTGAGACAGTCAGATATTCAGTTCAAACTGCCTCACCACTGGAAAATCTTTTAAATCACTGAAACATTTAAAACCAGGGGAAGCTGATACAGTGATAGTGTGTGTTGTGGGATTTCTCTTTAGTGTATTTCTCTTTAATGTATTGTCTTGATGAAATGCTTTCATGTTACTTAGTTTAGTATGTCTGGCTCACACCTCATTCACGCCGGGAAACAGACGGTGAGAAACTGGTAAATGTCTCCCAGGAGACGGAAGCTCCCACAGGAAGACTTGACCCCACAGTGGGGGAGATTCACACAGGTGAAAGAGAGCCTGTCTGTTTAGAGCCAAGGTGTGAACTGCAACTGTAAAAGCCTTTTGTTCTGTGACTGTGTATAAGAGGGACCTGAATTGTTCATTGTCAGAGACGACTTTCAGTGCCCCCTGATTGACGTCCCTCCTTATGCATGAGATATCTGAAATAAAGGTGTTGTTACAGCTCATCCCGTCTGCAGGCTTTGGTAATTAAAATTTCCACAACATGTGTCAACAGCATTCCACCTGGAAAAAAAGATCAGTCAAGTGAAAATCGTATCCAGTTTCTTTCAGCTACCTATTAGTGTCTTGTTCTCAAAGACAGACTCTCAGTTGGTTGGTTCCTGGTTGACTGTCATGGGGGTTAAATGGGATGAAAAGCTTTACACTTGCTGGTATGGGGATTTGTTTACTTTTCTTGTACTGCGCTGCCAATTTAAGATTTATTTGACTTGCTTATTAGTGTTTGGGTTTTTAATTTCCTTTCAAACTGAATTTTAGTCTTTGTGTAAGAGTAGCCGGTGTGTGTGTTGTTGCGTGTATACGTGCCTAATAAAGATATGTTGATATGCTATCACACTATATTTGCTACACGTAGCCATTTCTTCCAGGAATTGTGAAGTAATGACTAACACAAGTTACAGCATCAAAGCTTCATTAGTTTTCTTGCTAAACCGTTTGCCCCATGCACTGCAGGTTGGTAAGCACACAAATTCCTATACTAATGAAGCAAGAAAAGATGACATAATATATTTCAGGAATTTGAATAAAATGCATTCTGTAGGCTTAAAGCAGTGTCTCTGTTTTAGATTATTTGTCTTAAACTGTAAATAAAAAACACAAAATGAGCCATTTATATATGACCATGGCCAAAATATGTGTGCTGTGGATTAGACCTCTATAGTCTTTCTGCAGGCCTGTTTAGGGAGCAAGAAAGGTCCATAAAACGTAAGAAAAATGATACAGATGCAGACCGTAAAATCGATCCTTACCTCAGACCCCAATAGACTCCAGTTGTATTGTATAATGGGCTCACATACTGAACACCCTGTATGCAGGACTCATTATGAAAAATATGCCACTCCTACAACCCCAAAGAGGATTTCAGCCAGAGCTTCTTAGAGTATCCAAGCTAATTGCAACAGTTTCCTTTAACCCTTTCATACATAGTGTTTATTATTGTTTATTACTAATTACTAAGTAAATGCTCAGACGACACAGTCATTGTTGAGAAAAGTCAGTCAATTCTGACTGCAGAACAATCCCATATGGAAAAGAAATAATAAATACTTATAAAAGACTTGCATAAGATGTGGCCTACTCCATATAGTGAATCATATAAGGCTTATATGATTTACTCATGAAAGTGGCCACTTTCTCATTACTTTCATATATTGTTTTAGTAAGTATCCAAAACATAGAAGTTTCATTCATGTAATTTTTCAAGGGATCTTATATCTGTTTTCACTCTTGTATGCTTTTCATACAAATTTCACACAAGACAGATACAAACTTTATAAGATTTATATATATCTTTTCCATATGGGATATTAAGAGCACAGATATTGATTGATGGAACAATATAAATACCATGGAATGGCCAGTGGCAGTAATTTTTGGTAATTCATTACCATTATGGAAGCAGTGGTCAAGAAGAGTCATCAGCAGCTGTACTTTTTCAGTGAGGTAAGTTTTTCATGAGGATAGAAAAATAATCACCATTATCTTTTATTGGTAGATTGAACTGAATTGGTTTCAACATTTCCATTTTTTCCTGAATGTTAGAACCAAGAATAATATATATTTTAACAAAGTTGTAAGGGTAGCCAGCAAAACAATAGGTCTTCCACAGATCTCGCTATTTACAATATATCAGCATATAGTGCGAAAGTGAAAATGGAGTTGATTGATCCTAATCTCACAGATTTCATAACAAAAAAAAAATGCATCTTGAACATTGGAACAGGTACAGTAGACATTAAAATGCTATCCACCCCACTTCATAGAATTATGGACCACTCCTGGGTCCACAGTGCCATCAGGCTTTTTTGCAACTTGTTACATAATGCTGAGAATCAAGTGTATCAAACAGCTACTGAACTGCTGTTCAAATGCAGCTTAGCAAACAAGTAGACCAGGGAATGAGTAAAAAACAGTAAAAATAAATGCAGCAAAACAGAAATTTACTTTTAAATTAAAACTAACCACAGTATTTGAGTATTATTAGAGTTTTCAGAAGTTGTATTTAGAGCTTTTACTTAGAGCTTTTCTGTCACTTAGTTCTCTGCTTTTAGTTTTTGAGTTTTTTGTTCAAATTTTCTAGACCTTAGTTGAAAATTGCTTTGTTTAGGTGTGTGTCTATCCTTTAATATTATCACATTTGTTAGTTACTTCTTGTTTTATTTTGTGTACTATTTGTCTCTTGTATTTAGTTTCACTACCCCATGTCTCATTATCTTGGTTATTTGCACTTGTGTGCAAATAATCCCATAAGTAGCGATATTTATACATACAGAGCTACTTAGCAGAAGTAGCACTGTGTTTATAAATAGCTTCACTTTTGTTCCTTGTAAGAGCATCTGTGTCCCTCCATACTCTGAAAGATGCACTGGAAAACAGCTTGGGGTTAGCATCTTGCCCAATGGTATTTGGCATGTAGAAGTTGAATCACTAGAGTGTTGCGAAAACTGGTACTTTGACACCTAAGATGTGAGTCTCTGGAGATGTAACAATCAAGGTGAGGGCTTTAGGGGTATGTGGTATCAGGCCTGTTTTTGAGGGGCTATCCACTCCCTATACAACAGTGTAACCTTGGTTCACATTGTTGGTGTTGGATTCTGCTAAAGCTGCCCTCTGTCACTGATTCTGTTCATAGTATTTTATTATCAGTTCAATCCAATTTATATTTTCATAGCACCAAACCACAATAACACTTACCTCAGGGCATTTCATATGGTAGATTAAAGACCCGTCACTAATAGAGACTAATTAGAATTTCGAAGCCAAGTGAGTGACAGAAGGTGATGGGTTTGGTGGTTTCTTATCTCTGCATTTTGAAGATAATGTAGCTTGACTTCAAACTCCAGCTGACACTGGAGTGGTTTACAGAGGGGTTGGGGTGGTTCTGTCAATGTCATGTCATTTTTCTGTTGTGAAGAAAGCTGAGACTTCCTCAAGTCTTGAGGTACTTTCATTTTCACAAAATACTTAACTAACATTTAATAAGTGCCTGAATTAACCATGAATTAAAATAAGAAAATAATATTCATGAAACATCTATTAACACACTCAACAGTGATCTGATATCTTAATCATTATATATATACTTTAGAATTTCTAAATGATACCATGAACACATTATATATGAGCCTAATAAATGAAATATATAAAAATATTAATAAATAATAAACATTTCTGTACTTATACATGATATACTAAGCAGGAGTAATGCTTTATTACTTACTAATACCTTATTAACACGTAATAGCGTGATGTTATTAAGTGTTACGATAAAACAACCCTCTCCTCTTTTTAAAGTTCATTGTGGTTATGTTGTCCTGATTTAGGTGTTTATTATGTTTGGACTTAATGCAATTCAGAATAATGAACTGCATGGTCAGAGTTTGTTAAAATGCCTAGTAAGGATGTATATGGGTGTTATGCTACAGTGCATGCCTTGCTTTTGCCATATTTACCTTGTTATTTTCTCTAATTATTAATTAATGATCAGCACAAGTTGGCTAAGTTAAAGCTCTTGCACAAGCATCAAATCCTTATGTATCAGGTCTGCATTATTTAAGTATGTAGCTTTGCTGTTATATTTAGAGCATGAACAACAAGTTGTGCATGCAAATGTTTTTAGAATAACATTAAGAAATGCTTGACAGTCAGTTTTTATATATAAAATTAAAGTACATTTTGATGTTCAGATTTAAATATCTGCTGGGCACACAGCTCTGTGTACTTTATAAATGATCGCATTATCTTAAACTGTTGTTTTCATTATTACCGCACCCAACTGCAAAGTATACACAGGATGCAACAAAATCGTGACCTAGATCTGCTGTATGAAGCTGTGGATTAGATGTCTGTAGCTTTGGGGAAAAAAAGCTGTGCATAAAAACGTGAAAACTGAGCACACAGAAACTGTTGAAACCCCACCTTGATAACCTTTTCTAAACCACAAAAACCGATACACAGACATATGAAAGCAGCAGAGTTTCTCATAAACACTGTTATGTTTGAATACTAAGAAGAGGTGTCCAAGAGAGCAATCAGGTTTCCCCCTGTTGTTGCTTCTCTTCTCCTCTAATTTTACCTAGCTTGTCAGCTGAGATAGTATAGAATGAACTTCAAATTATAACAGGTGAGATTGTATTAAATGAGTTACTTACAGCAACGAAAAATCAAATTAAATGAAAAAAAAAAAAAACCCCCAGGAAGTGAAAACACACGTGACAAAAACTATGAAAGGATCCACTGAGGCCACTGATTTCTGTACATTTTTTTTCTTATCTAATGTTATCAGACTCTGCCACTTTTGCAATATTTGTCTTTGTGACTCACTTGCTTTTACACAAAGAAGCCAAGTGTGTCGAAACAACAGATGGACACTTTGCATTATTCAGAGGTGTGACAGCTCCAGTCAGGGCTTTTGAGAAAATGAGAGATGCAGAAGAGCACAAGACGACGTATGTGCCTCCAGAGTCAGCAGCTAGTTGTCAAAAATGCACCTGTGCAAACAATGGTTGTTTTCCCTCTTTCAGCTACACTGGCCTCATGACCTTATGACCATGTCCAAAGAGCACTTAGATTCTTCTGCTCAAAATGTACGCACAACAAATGGATGACACTTCAACCAGGAAATGAGGCTATAAGCTATGAAGGTTTTTTTAGAAACAAACTGTTGGTAATACATGTGCTGAGATTTGTATTATCTTATAAATGGTTTGCTTAACTAGGTTTTCTTACACGTGAAGGACTTTTATTGTTCTGCTGCACTTCTTGTCAGTGTTGCTATCTTCCCAGAGCTCTGAAATAGCGGACATATGGGCTTGATCTGGGCTAGTTTTGACAAAACTCAGTTGGTTATTGGAATAACCTATTAAGTTATGTTCTGGCCTCTAACATCTGACCTTACATTTTTTAAGCAACAGAGGAGTAGCCAGATTTCTCAGAGTCAATGCTGTCAGTCAAGGACAAATTTGGCCATAGAAAACTGTAGATGTGGGCCTCAGTAGGGTCAAACATTTATTGTTATCTGGGATTTGACTTTTGAATTTTTAGCAAAAAACAGCCGAACACCGCTCCACCTGCTGGTTCTGTTCTTTGAAAGTAAGGTTGAAGAATATTGGCTACTCTGAAAATAAAGGTGATGATATAAAACTTTAAATAGAAATAAAAACTAAAACAAAAAAAGAAAATAAAGTAACACAAAACACTGCTTCTTACTTTGTATCTTTTAATTATTGTCACATGATAAAGTTTATTATCACATCTATTCATGCTTGGACTTCTTTGTCTTCAACGAAAATGTAATTAGACATTGACAAGAAAACCAAACTAAGGCAATGATCAGCAAGCCAAATAGTACAAGGACTGCCATCACATCTAGGCAATGATAGGCATACCAAGGCAGCTTATATGACTCAGTGCGTAGATGTGCTGCACCCTTGTGCCTCATGACATACTCTATCCAGAAAACAGCAGTATCAAGAGGCTTCATTGGCTGATCATGATGAAGTTGTGACAGTTTGAGCATATTCTGTTTGTAGGGCTTTTCTGGGTCCAAAATATTGTTCAGAGCACTTGTCAGGGAGTCAACATCCAATTTTGCTGTGTCAACTATTTTAGCCACTCCCCTGGCCTCCATATGCACCACGTTGTCATACTGGTCAAAGATGAGTAGAATGGCCAGAACTGGCACACCATGGTAGATGGCTTCATACAGGCCATTGGTGCCCCCATGTGTGACAAAAACTTTGGTTTTGGGGTGGCCTAGTAGATCATTTTGAGGCAACCATTCAACCAGCATGGTGTTGTTTCCCAGAGTGGCTGGTCTTTTCCCAACATGCCTCCACACAACCTTCTGAGGGAGGCTGGTAAATGCTGAGGCAAAAATCTCTGTTAACTCAGGTCCAAGGTCACTCAGCAGGGTGCCCAGTGTCATGATGATCACCCCATGTTCACCAGAACTCTGGACAAATTCCTCAAACTCTGATGGGAGAGACTTTGAAGGCTTACCCTGAAGCCTCCGATGTAAACAACATTGGGCATGGTGGGATGAGGGAACTCAAATGTAAAGTCAACGCACGAGCCAGAGGTCAGCCTTTTGGACTAGAGACATGAGCTCGACATCTTTTCCAAAATAATGATCACACAGAGGTTGGTAACATGGACTGGCAACATAGTAGTGCATGTAAACCAATATGCTGTGATAAAACATATTTCTGTTTCTTTGAAAAAAGTCCATTTTGTCAGAGTTATGGGAGAACAATGCAGGAACATAGGACAATGGATTAGGAGCGATGGCAAAGTGTGCCTCTCCACTGAAAAACCAGCATACATTGTAAACCAAGGGAAGTTGAAGATAATTTGCCAATAGCAGTCCACCTGGAAATGCAGGATCAGTAAGACAAAGATCATATCCAGTTTCATTCAGCTCTTTAATCAGTGTCTTATTCTCAAAAATCCTGCTGACAAGCTTTGTCACAATTTGGTGGTTTTCATGAACCATTTTAAAAAGGTTGCTGTAAAACTCAATGAATGTCCATAGTGAACTATTAAAGTTATTTGATGACCACGAGAATGAAGAGCCTCCACAAGGATTTTCATGTGAAGCCAGTGGCTTCCATCTACTGGAAATATTAGCACTTTTCCACCATCACACGAGGAAGTCAGAGCTGCTGAAAACACTACAAAAATTGCCAAGGCTGGATATGGCCCCATTTCTGCAGAAGAGACACATTATTGAATTAATAAATAGTTTGAGTTCAAAAAGTTCTTGACCTCCAGAAGAACAATTCCCCTTTTGTTGAAAATGGTTTTAGTTTAAGCAAACAATTACTCAACTACTTTTCAACAAAACTGGAATGTGGCATTTATATAGATTTTGATAATTCGATAGCTGCATTGCACCATGCAGCTCTTTGATATTATTCTGATATCAAAGAGATTGAAATTTTTGAGCTATCCCAAATTTACATGGGATACCGTGAGGTGTTTACATGCTCGTGAGTGCTCAGCCCACAGGAAATGCCCTAGGGTTTGGGTGCAATGTTTACATGGGAGGCCAGAGTGGGAACCCTATTAGTCTGATTCCCAGCTATTGAGTCTGGCTATTGGGATTATGAAGGATGGACCTTGAGCAAGTGCCATTCCAGAGGCAGACTGGATTGACAAACTAGTGTGGGGATTCCCATTTCTCAGTTTCCCTGGGAAGGTTTGTGTCTAGGTCATATACGTTAGAGTTAGTGTAGTGTTAGTGTAATCTCAGATACAGAGGAACAATACAGGTTTTGTCCCTTTCGTGGAACACTGAACCAGGTCATTATGCTCTTAAGGATATTTGCGGGTGTTCGGAATTTTCCCCAACCTGTCTACATGTGTTTTGTGGAATCGGAGAAGGGTTTCAACCAGACCCCTCATAGTGCAACACTGGAGGTGCTTCGGGAGCATAGGGTGTCTGGCCTGTTGCTGCAAGCCATTTGGTCCCTGTACAACCACTGCAGGAGTTTGGTCTACATTGCTGGCTGAATGGATTGATGGATGGAAGGGTGAGTGGATGGATGGATGGGTGGAATGACGGAACAAAGTTAGTTATAATTTGTATGTCTATTTGGTATTTGTTAAGCAGTATGTATGTGTATGAGTTTGTTTAAATGCCTGTTATGCCCATTTGTTTACATTATTTTAGAATATGGAACATGTTTTTGTATTTTAAATGGACTTTTTGTGTATGGTGTATTAAGATTTGCTTTATTTATCCCTTTTCTTTTCTAAATCTGATCATTTGACTTATTGGAATTTTCCTATGTTTACCCAGATGCAGGACTCAGACAGGAATTACCTTAAAACTGCAGCTTTTATTTGCTGGTAAAAGGTGAGGAAGTAAAAGTGATTTGAGGATAACAGAGGGACAGAGCCTCACATACCATGAGGGAGAGCGTGATAGAGAACAGAGGGAAATGCAGACAATATATACACACACCGAGTGTATTCTGTATTACTTTAGCACAGAGGTTCCCAAAGTGGGGGGTGTGCCCCTGGGGGGGGGTGGGGTGGTGGGTGCAGAGCTATTGCAGGGGGGGCACGGTATGAAAAAATAAAATAAAAAAAGAAAGTTTGGACGCTGCTAACATAATAGACAGGTTTTTGACGGGGCTCCTACACAAAGCAGAAGATGAAGCATTGCCAGATACGTTTCCAAACCAACTTTCTTCCCAAGCCAAAGACTAGAAAATATGATGAAGCATATCTTGCCTTTGGCTTCACCTACCAAGTACCAAGGTAGGTCTCCCCGGAAGAATTTGTTTCCCCTATGTTGGGAGCACGCGCTGGGCTGTCCGAATCACAGACCAACAGTTTCGCACATTCTTGATTTTTAGTTAACAAACACTTCTTATAATGGCTAACTACTCCTGAAATGTTGGAGATGTTACCTCTTTATACAGCAAAGTTACAGCGGGAAATAATATCAGGCTGATCCTGCCACAATTTGTTACCCCTGTCCAAATCACGGACAAACAGTATCCCACAGCTGTTTATGTTTTTGAACCCATTTTGCACAGAGAGGCATTTTTTGAAAAATGTATTTATAGCAATGTTGAATATTATTACACAGGAAAAAAACAACTACACATAAAATAATTACACCGTGACGCCTCTGCCTTTCTAAATAGAAGGACAGTAACTGTGTGTGTATATGTAAGCGTGTAAAACCTCAAGATAGTCAGATTAACAGTGACAGTATTTTATCTCTATCCGCCATTGTAGAAATTTATCTCATGTAAACAGTGATGTGGCGCACAGTGGGATGTGAAAAAAGGCACATACCTTTGACGTTGCATGACGAACTCCGTATTCCTTGTCCACATGTAAACGCAAAACCTGAGTTTTCGAAAGTATCCAACCTGGCAGGAGTTTTTAACAATCTCTGTTTTCAGTGATTCGAAACTACGCTCACGCGTGGACGAAAGGCCCAAACGCATAGAAAAAGCTGTGTTTTTCAAAAATACTCGTTTTCAAATAATACTAGGTGTGGACGTAGCATAAAAGAGTTAGTAGTTTATCTTATTGCTACCTGTAATTTATTGCAGTTTACTTTTATTTTTTAATTGTTTACTAAAGGTTTGAGGTGTGAAATAAAGTGCAATGGAGTTTAAAAACAAAATATGGGTGTGTGTGGTTGGAGGATGTGTTTGGGGGAGGCAAGATTTTCTTGTGAAACATAGGGGGGCTTTGTTAGAGTAAGGTTCTTTGTGCTCTGTTTTGTTTTTTTGTGAATTTAAAGCTTTGACTGCATCACAAATCATCAGTTCATATTAACATATTTTGATCACAGCTTCACCCAACACTTCATTATGCTCAACTACATCTAGGATACAGCCTATACGCTATTGATCAACATGTGGTTTAGTGTTAAACTGAGATAAAGTGCAGCTCAAGTGATAAGGGGGTCATCACAGGTCATGTTTCTTCACATATGAGCTGTCTTTATGAATTAAAATAATTTTTGTGGTTATGAGTCATCTCTCCACTTACAGTAAGTGATCATTGACCATGTAAGAGGTGCAAAATCTTGTTCTACAAAGAGTCGCACTGTTCTATAGGTCTGCTCAGCACATAAAACACACTGTCCATATAACCTTTTTAAATGAGGAGATAAAATTTGCCAGTAAAATTGATCCTCACCTCAAGCCTGAGTTTTTGCTTGACTTCAAATCCACATGAAGGAGATTTTAAAGGTCTGAGTCTGTTATTAACAGTCCTGTTCACTCACTGATTGAAGCACAAGTGAATGTATAACTCCACATGTCCTTGGTTGAACTCGTCCATTCTGCTCCTTTAGAGTCCAAGCAAACTGTACCATTCCTCTTTTAACCCCCCACCCATATTTTTTTTCTGGTGTACCCTCCAGCTTTACTGGTAAAACACAATCTCTATAGAATTTCACTACTTTCTGAAATGCATCATTTTACAGCTGTGTCACTCTATTGGTATAAAACAAACTGAGGTACCTTCGATTCTCTACTGATATCTACATATGTTTTTTTTTTTTTTTAACTGTTTAAAATAGAACAATATATCATCTCCTCACACATTCTACCTGGAAGAAGGGAAAAGAACATTATAATTATGTTAAATCCCTTCAAAAAGACTAATAGGTTGGTCTCTTACTTAAGTCTTTTAAAATTTATTTTAATGGTCCATGTTTATCAGTAGTCTTTGAGCGAGAGTACATTAACCTGCATGACTAAGCAACTTCACATCAGGTAGTTTATGCACAAAGCAATATATTTTTTATTTTATTTTTTTATTTTTATTTAATTTGTTCATTTCAGGCACAATAATAAAGTTGAACATAAAGTGCACAAAAACAAAAAACAAACAACAAAATCTACCTGAAAAGGAGTGGGATGAAGAAAACTTATTAAATCCCACCCCTATATTTACTTATCAACAAAAACAATAAACTTCCCGCAGCTACGGAACCTTCATAACTGAATACAGAATATATTAATTATAAATTGCGTTACCACAGGTAACAGGCAATAACAATTACAAGTAACTTATACATACATATATATCTACACACACATGTACATATATATACATACATACACACTTTTTTTTCTCCCCCCCCCCCCCCCCCCCCCCCCCCCGGATCCATTCCAGCAATGGTAAGAGAACAGACATTTCAGAGCACACAAAAACCATCATTGATTATACTGTGACCAGACCAACTGTTTGTAGAGAAATTTAATTCTATGAATATCTTTGCATTGTTTCAGTTGTAAACTCAGACTGTTCCAGATTTTCACACCACACTTCAGTTTATATTACATTTTTTATTCGCAATTTGGTGCATTTCAAACTAATCATTCGGGGTTCAACATGTGCTAAAGATCTTGTCTCCAAAAATACTTTCCCACCTAAAAACACATTTTTCAATCTTTTCCTATAATGCAAAACAGACATTGTATTTGTATTTGGCATAATTAGAGATGCTGTTCAGCATTTATTTGCTATCAAGTTGCTCATTAAACTAGTGCAAAGGTTCACCAGAGGCAAAACAAATAAATATTTACCTGCAAAATCTGCATTCATGAGTCTAAACCTTGCCTGTAAATAAGATCAGCTAAACATTAAAGTAAAGTTTTTTACTGAAGTACCTATACATTGTTTCTTAGAATGAGGCCAGCGCACATGTCACATCCTGCCCAGCTGTTAAAGACATGTTTCAGGTTACACTGCTGACCACATGGACTCACTCCTGAGTATTAAATAGGCAGTGTTGGGAAGGTTACTTTTAAAATGTATTCCATTACAGAATACTGAATACATGCCCCAAAATGTATTCTGTAACGTATTCCGTTACGTTACTCAACGAGAGTAACGTATTCTGAATACTTTGGAATACTTAATATATTATCATGCTGTTTACAACTACATGAATGTCCTATTGCTGTGATTTATTACTGTTACTGAAGGTCCGCGGCTCCGAACCGTAGTAAAGGGACCTCTGGCTAATACGGTGGGTTCATGTCGGGCTGGTAGCCGAAAACTAGCTTTACTTTGTTGTCTGGGTCAACTTTGCTTGCCAGAGACAGAGAGAGGCGTTGAAAGACTTCTCCAACGGAACTTATTTTTTCCGGAGGAAAACACGAACACAGTGTACAGTTGAGTCTTAATAGCTTACTTACAGCTGGGCTCGTCAGGCACTCTTCTTGGCTGCAGTGGTTATTATTATATTTACATGCTTCCAGCTCCCGTTTTTGCTCCGTGACAGCTCGGACTTTTCCTTTCTCTCCCTCCCTCACTCACAGACACATAACGGGTATGGTAGTCCATTCTCCCTGCAGCACGGACTACACTGCCCATCAGGCTACATGCTTTAAGCTATGACTGTAGCATTCTGCCTTTTAGCTTAGCACAACAACAACAAAAAAAAAGCGCTCTCTCACCCAGGAAACACGCAGAGAGAGAGCGTCACCCTGTAACCATGGCAACCGTAACGCTGCCGCCTGGAACAACAAACAAACCCAAACAGTCCTGACCCGCGACAATATGAAACATGGAAGTACCGCCGTGTATTCCATTTATTTCAACAAAGTAACTGTATTCTGAATACCACCTTTTTAAACGGTAACTGTAACGGAATACAGTTACTCATATTTTGTATTCTGAATACCTAACGGCGGTACATGTATTCCGTTACTCCCCAACACTGTAAATAGGGCACGTCTTTTGTTTGCAGTGCATACATGTTGCCATTTTTTCATGTGCAGCAACACCATCTCAGTAAACTTTCCACTTAACAAACAAGCTTTATTCATCACATACACAATCATACAGAGTACAACATGGAGTGAAATGTTTTGTGTCCAAGCTGCAGACAGGCTGCAGACATAGCCGCGCCATTCCAGGGCTTGGTTTTTAGCATGGGGGGGGGGTGGTCTAGCCAGGACCCTTACTGGATGGGAATCGAACTTGCGACTTGATGCTCTAACATCTGCCTCTGTGTATGTTTTCCATACTTGCTCTGGCATGCATTCATCTTATGCCCATGTGTCAAAACAGAGACCTCAGATGTTTAGAAGTGTTGGCACAAAGGTGCATACATTTCTTTGGCACTTTACATGTAATCAATTTATGAATGTACCAGTGGTTTGCTTATTGCTTCATTGGAGTGTAGCATAAAATTAAATTCCATGTAACTTGAAAATGTGGTAGCACAGCTGTAATCCATAACCCCTTCCTAACATGGCCCAGTGCCCTGTTTCAGAAAGCCGGTTTAGTGCAAACTCTGAGTAAGTATACCCTGAGTTAACGAAAACTCTGGGTTTTCGGTTTCACAAAGCGAGTTTAGATTAATTCTGAGTGAGTTACTATGACGACACACTCCGTGAAGCTAACCTGCCCCCTAACAGGTTTACTTCAACTAACCCTGACTTTCTCCGCCTCTTTGTCGGAAACCTGACTGTAGGAAGTGTCAGACATGGCGTGCCCCTTCCTTGAAGAGCCAGAAGATGTTGAAGCCCAAATTCTCCGCAGAGCTCTCCGCCGGGAGAGAGTGATTAGAGCGCGTTTTATCATTTCCTGATGATTTTCTGTGTGAACGTTACCATTTTTCAGCACAATCTATAATTTATTTGAATAACATCCTCAGGCCTTATATTGCTCATGTGACACATCGCGGACATTCTCTCAGTTCTGTACATATTATTTGTATTGCACTTCGTTTTTTTGCAAACGGGAGCTTTCTGTATAATATTGGTGATGCTGAGCACGTTTCCAAGGCTACCGTCTGTCGGGCAGTCAGGAATGTTACAGTTGCACTGAAACATCTGTACTCGTTTGTGGTGTTCCCCGGTCATAGACCCACACGATTTATCAAAGAGGGATTCCACAAAATTGCAGGTATCAGGATGAACAAAACTTAATTCATGATATGGTGATACTTGAACTACTACTTAAATTTTACATTTATTTTCAGGGTTCCCAGGCGTGATTGGCTGTATAGATGGCACTCACATTCCAATCATTGCCCCTTCAGTAAATGAAGGAGACTATGTGAACAAGAAGTCTTTCCACAGCACTAATGTACAGGTACATAGTTCCCTGTAGCATTTCAAACTAACACATTATTCCGTTATGGTAATGGATGCTAATTTGTGTTCTCTGCACTGTGAAGATCATATGTGATGCTGCCAACATTATCACAAATGTGGAAGCCAAGTGGCCAGGCTCTGTTCATGACTCACGAATTTTTCGTGAATGTACACTGAGCACAAAATTTGGACATGGTGAGTTGAAAATACTTTCAAATATATAAAGACCAATTTCAACAGGGACATTTGAACTAAAGTGTATCCTTCTGTCTTAGGAGAGTTCACTGGCTACTTGCTTGGTGATAGGGGGTATCCATGTTTACCCTATTTGCTTACCCCTTACCCTGACCCTGAACCGGGCCCACAGCAGCGATATAATCTGGCTCATTGCAGGACAAGAGCCAGAGTTGAAATGACTATCGGAATGCTTAAGGCCCGGTTCCAGTGCCTTCAAAGACTCAGGGTCACCCCAGAAAGGGCATGTGACATTATTGTGGCATGTGTGATTCTTCACAACATTGCCACAATTAGAGGAGAACACTGTCCTTCTGAACCAAACATCAGCAGTGATCCAAACCATGAACATCCTGACCCTCCCACGGACATACAAGATGGAAGAGCAGTCAGAGACACCATATGTCACAATCATTTCCTTTGACCCATCACCTCAACATGTTGAAAGAAGAATAAACAGATTTTTTGTTCAACTGGCTTTATTGGTCGCCTGTATTTCCTGTACACAAAGTATTAATAAGTATATTATTATGTTGTTCAAACACTGAAATAATTCGTCCATCTCTGACCACTTCACCCACCCTTAACTGATGTTCCAGCAGTAAAATCTCAATCTTGGTCTTTTGGATCTGCTGCTTGAAGTGTTCCATTTCCAAGTCGCATTTTTTTTTCAAATTTTGTACTTGATCAAATAGGTCTTGTACAGCTGCTTTACAGGGAGCTATTGAAACACAGAAAATAGCATTGACATTCATAGTACATGCCTACTTAGGTTGGTTGTAAATCAGTGCTGAACATCTTACTGAGGAAAGGTTTGTTGGAGAAGTGGCTGGACCCTCTTCCTCTGCATTTCCATCATCACTCTGTTAGAGACATAGAAAGTCCATGGTTTTATTATAGTACCACATTTTATTCAATTGTTATATTTTCCATTGTAAGATGTAAACCTCATAAAGTGTCTCTGTTGCTTCCTCCTCTGTAACAGCTGTCAATGTTTCTTCATTATTTTCCTGTAGTAAAGAAATTAACAACATTGCTGTTCTACTGTAAACTCATATGATCTGTGGAGTATTAAGAGTACTCACAACTGCATGTTGGTCTGGCTCAACAGGAGGCTGCACCAGATGCAGTACACCATCACCATCAACTGATAGAATATGAGGTTTATACAGGTCACTTATAACTTACAAGGGACCAAATGGCAATTAACAAACATATACCAATCACCTTACACTTCATTGTCATTATGCTCTCAAAGACAACCAAGACTGAGGGAAGGCAAAATCAGTAGGAAAATAACTTCACTACAAAATAATTCATTATGGTAAAGAGTTTATCAAATGAATGAGTAGCACTGCAAAGGTGACTGTGAAGAAAGGATGTATGCACATCATGTATTATTTTGAATTTACCTCTTATGTAGGCACTTGTGTCTTGCGGGGTTATTGACTCAGAGGATGTCCCCGCAGAGATGCCTTCAGCCACAGGGTGCCCACTGTTTTGGCTGAGGGCCAACTGCTCAGCCTCTGTGAGTGGTGGTGGTGGAGGACCCCCACCTGTTTTTCGGGCCTCCGCTTTTTTTCTGTTGGCTATAACGGGTCACATTTGAGCATACAGAGTAAGCAAATATGTACTTGTAATGTGCTCAGATAATTTCAATAAGTGCTTACAGAAAGAAAATTAATGTAGCCTCTAACTGCAATTGATTTACATAGGACAAACAGACCAAGCACTATGGCTCATAATACAATTACACCTTACCTGTTTGGACTATATTTTTATATTTCATTTTTACTTGCTGCCAGGAATGTTTGGGGCCTGTTGGGTTGCACCTGCGCTCACATCACATCACAAAATAAAATGTATAAAATAAAAAATAAAATGAAATATAATAAAATTAACGTGTTAAAGGGGTGGAAATCCCTAGATCAATGTTTAAATTAACACTCACGCATTGACTCTGTCGGCTATGTTTTGCCATGCATGCTCCCTTTCTTTTGCAGCTGAGGCTGTGTTACTTTTTTCCCGCAAAATTTGCATGTTATCGGCATATGCTGCCATCAGAATTTCGGCCTCAAGCGCTGTAAAATACATTGACCGCGCCTTCTTTCCCTCCGTCTCCATGGTGACTCGCTTAATCTGTGCTCCACTAATCAGGGCTTTATGTATCCTCGTGCGCGCGCTTAACTTGGGGTTATAGCAACTCCGCGTTGATTGAACTAATTGTTATCAGCCTTTCTGAAACCAAATATTCCGAGTTGGACAGTTCGGGGTTACTCAACCCTGAGTATCATTTTTAACTCTTAGTTTTCTAAACGCGCTTTCTGAAACAGGGCCCTGCTCATAGCTTACAGGGTGCTGCACACAAACAATCTGATGATGTAAAGACTCCAGCCACACTTAAAGTAACAGGGAACAACTTTATGAAGTGACCAATGTGTTTTGGCTTGTGGCCTTGAGCAGGGTCATTTGTTGCTGTACACAAACAAGCAGAAAGCTCTGCATGTTTGCATGCTGTAGGCAGTAATGAAGCAATTTCCCTTTTTAAAATGTTAAATCCTTCATGCTTAGCTGATAAAAGTAAGAAATGAGGAAGTTAAAAGAGCTCGTTATTTGATTGAACCATCGCTCTTCTATACCCTTCTGGGTTGTTTAATTTCAAAGTTTAAACACTTTCATGCTTTTCATCACTTGTTTAAGTCTTGCCAGAGCAAATATGCAATAGAGTAACATGTATCTTCTGTTCATGGTTGACCAAACTAGTAATTAGGGGTTAAGCATGACTGCCTGTTAGAGTTATGTGGCAGCGAAGCTGTAATCCCTGACCTCTTCTTGAAACTGTGCTGTGCATTATTATTGCAAGAGGAAGTAACTATTGGGGTTTTTTTTTTAGCCCCAAACATCTACAAAGTGCTTTCGGTGTCGTAGCAACAACAAATGTATCTTTGTCAACAGTCACTACATCATCTGTAATGACAGCCAGCATTCTGAGGATGATTACTAATCACACAAAAGTAAATGGAAATGGAAAAAAATGGGCTTGAAATTTTCATGATGCCATGCTTGCTTTGAAGTGTTAAAATTATGAGATTTTGGAGGATAACTGTAGAATTTCTGTTGTCATCAGAATGTTCATATTAACAACTTGCCATTGATAGTGGCTTTGGCTAAGTATTTGTAGCTAATACAGGATAATAATAACAATCTGAGTTACTTGTTTTATCAGGAGACCAACATTTCCCTAACAGGTGTTTAAACAGAAAGAAACCCTGCAGAGCACGGTTTCATCCCCCACCCCGACAGTAACAATCATCTCATTACTCCAACACAACGAGGCATAACAAGTGCAAGTTTATCTAAATGATCAGTTTATTTTGAACATGTTTAACATGATCTATACACAGATATGTGACCACTAATTCCAACACATCAATAATAAAAAGAATGCAGTGTTTAAAAGAATTAAATACAATGTAATGTACAATGCAGTCAGTTTTTAAAGGTGTCAGTGTAACAGTTGTACAATGACTGCTGCTTTTCTGTGGTTTGTACCACACGCACTCAGCCACACCTATAAAAAACATTTGACAAGAGCACGGAAGCAGTCTGTGAGCCAACAATTAAAAATACACTAAATATGAAACAAATTTTAGTAGTATGCCAGTGCTCTCTCCTGATTTATTCTTGAAGTAAAATTTGTTGGTGTAAGGTTTAAATAATACATATTTCAAAGTTACAAAGTTACATATTATTGTAGAAAAATAATCTCATTCGCAACTGGTTGTTGATACTGACTCCGTCAAAATGAGTGAAGCTTATTCAGAGCAATTACAATCATGCATAAAAAATAAAGACAATGTGTTTTAAACCAAAATAGAAAATGTGTTCCACTGGGTTTCAGTTATTCACAACATACAAGGCAACAGAACAAAAAGAGATAAAAGTATTTATATACATTTATATAGTAACTTGTGCCCAAACTGTTGTTACAGGAAAAGAGAGCAATAATTAACTGGATGAAGCACAGTATAATAAACAAACTCAAACTCAATCATTCATGCTAAACTCCTGTTAAACATCAGCACTTTGTGCCACAGGTACATTGCCGTACTTTGACAGAAGGAAACGAGTAAATATCTGACGAGACCGCTGAAGCATCTGTCTGATTTGAGCAGGAATATCCATGACATGGAGATAAACCAGGGGGTTCAAAACACTATTCAGACACACAAGACCACGACTGATCTGATGAGCACCAAAGACTCCCTCATCCCATGCTGGACGCATGTTCTGTTTGATCAAAACTCTTGAATAAAGGCTGAGGTTCTTAAAAATATGATAGGGGATGTAACAAACCGAGAAGAGTAAAATCAAGATGAACATCAACTTTAAGCTTCTTTGTTTCACCACCTTATCAATGGTATTAATGCGGCAGAGAACAAGAGTCACGTGTCCATAGGAGCCAAGTAAGATAAGGAGTGGGATAACAAACCCAGTGAGTGTCCAGCCAACACTGTATTTCAGGTAATCCTCCACACAGTCATAAGACGTGGTATGGTAGCATTTTTCAGTTTTATTTTTTGAGTTTTTAGGGAAGAACATGTCTGGAAAACTTTGAACACTCACCAACAGCCAAATCAAAACTGAGATAGCCACAGAGTGAGTCACAGTTATTCTTCCCATCACTTTCATTGGATGGACAATAGCCAGGTACCTGTAGACACTTATACAGGTGAGGAATCCAATGCTGCCGTATAAATTCAGGTTGAAGCAGAATCTTGTGATCTTGCAGAAGGCATCTCCAAAGATCCATTTACTCCTCATAAAGTAGTACGCAGACAAAAATGGGAGACTTGGCAGGAACAAAAAATTTGCAATTCCAAGGTTCAGAAGAAACACATTAATGTGTCCAAGAATTTTCCATCTCTGAATCAGAGACTTTAGTCCCCATACATTAGCTCCCAGACCAATGATGAAACCAGTGGTGTAAATAGCAGGCAGAGTTCTATATTCATAGACTGAAGGAAACCAGTAAGTTCTATTCATTCTGTTTCCTAAGAAGAAGACAGTACATTCAAACTCTTCAGTGGCAGAGGTGGTGTTTGAAGAGCAGAGAAGGTATGACCTATTTGTTCAAAGAAAACTTCCTGTTTGACACATCTCAGTCATCTCAAATTCCTATTTGACATCTCAGAGTAACACCTCATGCACAGATGCATGCAGATTCACACATGCGTATAATCTCTATGTAGGCTGTTTCCTTGTCTGTGCATAAAAAAGGAAGTGCTAAAAAAATTACATACCCTGTTGGTTAAAATTCAAGAGAAGGGGATTTCTAAAAATAAAAATAGGTGCTCTACTAAAAATGTTGTTTGAAACCCACAGTCAACATCCACATGTTATTTTGTAAAAGGTCAGCAGTCAATATTAATACATGTAACTCTAACAGGAAGAGAGACAGGTGAGTGAATTTAGCAGACAAAGGGCAGGTGCATCATGTATTTATCAGGGTTAGCTGTACTGAATGCTTGGGTGGGCAGTTTTATGGCTGAAAAGAAAGGTAAAAATTTCCCTTCAGTGAGAGTTTTGAATGTGAAACTGAAAGTTTTTGTCTGTGTCATGATCTTTGGTTCACACACACAGTGGGGACTCAAAAGCAGACTCAATATGAAATTCACAGGAACTATGTACAAATTTATTTCTTTAACAAAAATGAACAGGAACAACAAAGGGAATGATAATATAACTCAAACGGAGGAAAAAGGAAAAAGGAACTGAAATGCCCTGGGAAGCTGTGAGCAGGACCGTGGGAAGCTGCAACAGAAAGGGGAACAATTACCTGAGTGCAGGAAAGTGGTGAGTTAACAACTAAACACGAGTTAAAATACGGGTTACAATCACAGTCAGACTGTGGGGCTCGGAGGGGAAGCTGTCCGTGAGAGAAAGTCCGAGGAGGGAGAAACGGAGGCTCAGGGAGTTCCCGTGCACGCAAAACAGGCAGGAGGACTGGCAGGAGATGTTTTCAAATGCCGGACGGTGACCTGAGCATAAGGGCGTAATATTAAGAGAATACTTGTATAAATAGGAAGGAAACATAAGCGAGCCAAGTTACCACTAAGGGTGACTAACGGACTGATGTGGAGCTGCCATTTGTGCTGGGTGAAATAGTTCTCAGATATTTGCCTGGCATGGAATACAGGTGCGTGGCCACCGAGGCAACCCGAACACTCCCACAGAAAAAATGCATTCCACTGGGTTTTAGTTTCACAGAATAAAAGGCAACAGAATAACCGCCTCAAATATCACCGGCTTTATCCAGGGGATGCCATACCCTGCATTTATGGACTTCCTAAGATCCACAAGGAAGGGGTCCCACTCAGACCCATAATCAGTAGCATAAACTCAGCCACTTATAACATTGCGAAACACCTTGCTACCATCCTGGCACCTCTCGTGGGGAACACCCCACACCACATCAAGAACTCCACCGACTTCACCGACAAGGTCCAGAAACTTACCCTGGATCCAGATGAAACCATGGTGTCCTTTGATGTAGTCTCTCTCTTCACTTGCATACCCACCACGGAGGCAGTGGAGACTGTCAGAAAACGACTACAAGAAGACAGCTCCTTGGAAGACAGGACCAACTTCACACCCGATCAGATCTGCACACTGTTAGACCTCTGCCTTACCACAACATACTTCAAATACAACGAAGGCTTCTACAGACAAAAACATGGCTGTGCCATGGGCTCCCCTGTGTCACCTATTGTAGCCAACCTTTACATGGAGGAAGTGGAAAGAAAGGCTCTTGGCTCTTTTAAAGGGAGAGTACCCAGCCACTGGTACAGATATGTAGACGACACCTGGGTCAAAATCAAGACACAAGAAGTGGAATCCTTCACTGCGCACATTAACGCCGTGGATAAAAACATCAAGTTCACCAGGGAAGACACTAAGGATAACTGTTTGCCTTTCCTGGACTGCGCTGTGCACATTGAAGAGAATGGCAACCTCAACATTGAAGTTTACCGGAAGCCCACACACACGGACCAGTACCTCCTCTTTGACTCCCATCACCCTCTGGAACACAAACTTGGAGTAATTAGGACCCTACACCACCGGGCAGAACTTGTTCCCTCTAAGCCTGAAGGGAAAAAGAAGGAACACACACATGTAAAGGAAGCACTGAAAACATGTGGTTATCCTAACTGGGCGTTCATAAAGTCAGCAAAGAGGCACAGAAAAGAAGATCAGACACCAGCGAGGGAGGATAAGAAAGACAGACGCAACAACATTGTCATCCCCTATGTAGCCGGTGTATCAGAGAAACTCAGGAGAGTTTTCTCCAAGCACGACATCCCAGTGTACTTCAGACCCAGCAACACACTCAGACACAAACTGGTTCACCCGAAAGACAAAACTCCAAAACACAGACTGAACAACGTGGTGTGAGGAATGCCCGGACCTCTACATTGGAGAGACCAAACAGCCACTTCACAAGCGCATGGCACAACATAGAAGAGCCACCTCCACAGGACAAGACTCAGCAGTCCACCTGCATCTTAAGGATAAAGGTCACTCTTTTGAGGATGCCAATGTTCACATATTGGACAGAGAGGACAGATGGTTTGAAAGAGGAGTGAAAGAGGCCATCTATGTCCACTGTGAGCGACCATCTTTGAACAGAGGCGGTGGTTTACGACACCAACTGTCTGCCATCTATAATCCAGTTTTGAGTTCCCTCCCCAGACGCCTTAACGCCCACTCATATCCTGGGCCATCTGACCTCAGGAAATCACATGATAGGGTGGGGCCAGGTTTCACAATGAGCTCACCCGAAACCCTGGCTGATTAGGTACCACACCCACTTTCATACCTTGTCGCATGTGATTAGAGGATCACCAGGGGGTCCTTTGTCCCTCTTTGGGGGGATACTCCCACTGGGTTTAAATCTGGGACTCTCGGCCATTTGACCTTAGAACTGAAGAAGCTTCTCGGATGAGAGGTCTTCAAGCAACTCAAAGAAGTCCAGACGCTTTTCTTTGCAAACTCCTTTGACTACGATGACCTGGATGACTGAGAACCTTCACAGACATATGCAACAGAATAACAACAAACCCAGAGATAAAACTATGAATATACATTTATATAGCCATTTGTGCCAAAACTATTATTCAGGAAAAAAGAGTGATAATGAAGTACAGTGTAATACGTAATGCAGTATTAACATCCAACTGTAAGGGACAATTTCAAAGTGAATAATTCATGTTAAAATCTTGTTAAACCTTTGCATCACAGGTACAATCTGGTAGTTTGACACAAACAAATGCTCAAAAATCTGGTGAAATCTTTGAAGGTAAACCAGGAAGTTGAAAACACTATTCAGACACACAGATGAGCGCCTGCCCTCATGCAGGAATGGGATAACAAACCCAGTGAATGTCAAGCCAACAGTGTATTTCAGGTAATCCTCACTGTTAGTGATGGGTAGATGAGGCCTCGTGAAGCGTTTCAGCACATTCCCCAAACTGTATCGATACTGTGTCGACACAGTGTTGCTGTTTTGCTCCATACTGACACCTGCTGGACCTTAAATATCATTGCAGGGAACTTACTTGAGACTCACAACAGACACTGATTCAATGACCTAGTTATACTTGTACACTGTAAGGTAGTGATGGGTCCAGCAACACTGACGCATCGACGCATGTATCAAGCTCACAGAGCGAAGCCTGTATCGGTGCGTGCGTCGCTTTAAGAAAAAGTCACGTGATCGATACAGCTGCTGTATCGCTCATTGCCAACGCGCCAAGCTGTGTTTAAAAGGTACCGCATCTGTATCTGTCAACGGAATGAGTCGCCACAAAAAAACAACACGAAATTACTCTCGCAAAGATTAAAAGAACAAAACAAAAAAATACACATCTCTCCATAACAAAATGGAGCCCGAAAGAAAAAGAAATGTTTCTGCTGTGTGGGATCATTTCGATCTTTTAACTGCAAATAAGGTAATAGTTTGTCTGTCTTTGTTTCAGTGTAATCTATCAGAATAGGAAAAACAGCAATGTGAGTTGAAGTGTAAATTATTTATTTCATTTTATGCAGGTTAAATGTCGCATCTGCTCTGCGTTTCTTACACAAACAAAAGCACCTCCTCAGTGTTTAGGCATTACAGAGCCAAACATGAAAATGAGGAGACAAACACACTGAGAATGAACACAGGTCAGCCTATATAGACACTGAACAGCTTTATCTTTTTTTTTTTTTTTGTATTAATATGTGTTTTATTATTTTGAAATTAAGCATCTAGCAAGACTGTTCTGGACCAGGCAGTCCTGAATTTTGTTATAAAGGACTGCCAACCCCTTAGTATTGTGGAGAGTGTCAGAGAGAAATTCCAAGATCAGAGGATCCTTTAACGTACTGGGGGAATAGGAAGACATCTTATCTGAACCTTTTCCACCTGGCTTTACAGTTTGTGTACCCCAGCTTCATCTGTGCCTGTGAGTTTTCCAAAGCTGGGGAAATGGTGTCAAAAAAAAAAAAAATGCAACAGACTGAATGCAAAAACATTGGATAAACTTATTTTTCTGAATAGAATTTTATAATAAACTCTGAGTCAAATGGGTAATATTACATTCACAATACTTTCATTTTAATTTTCACTTAATGTCATTCACAATATATTTTAAAGATGTCTACAATATTTGAAACGTAAAAGATAAAATGATTTCATGGAAAGTACAATACCTTACAGTGTACAAGTATAACTAGGTCATTGAATCAGTGTCTGTTGTGAGTCTCAAGTAAGTTCCCTGCAATGATATTTAAGGTCCAGCAGGTGTCAGTATGGAGCAAAACAGCAACACTGCGTCGACACAGTATCGATACAGTTTGGGGAATGTGCTGAAACGCTTCACGAGGCCTCATCTACCCATCACTACTGTAAGGTATTGTACTTTCCATGAAATCATTTTATCTTTTACGTTTCAAATATTGTAGACATCTTTAAAATATATTGTGAATGACATTAAGTGAAAATTAAAATGACAGTATTGTGAATGTAATATTACCCATTTGACTCAGGGTTTATTATAAAATTCTATTCAGAAAAATAAGTTTATCCAATGTTTTTGCATTCAGTCTGTTGCATTTTTTTTTTTTTTGACACCATTTCCCCAGCTTTGGAAAACTCACAGGCATAGATGAAGCTGGGGTACACAAACTGTAAAGCCAGGTGGAAAAGGTTCAGATAAGATGTCTTCCTATTCCCCCAGTACGTTAAAGGATCCTCTGATCTTGGAATGTTTCTCTCCGACACTCTCCACAATACTAAGGGGTTGGCAGTCCTTTATAACAAAATTCAGGACTGCCTGGTCCAGAACAGTCTTGCTAGATGCTTAATTTCAAAATAATAAAACACATATTAATAAAAAAAAAAAAAAAAAAAGATAAAGCTGTTCAGTGTCTATATAGGCTGACCTGTGTTCATTCTCAGTGTGTTTGTCTCCTCATTTTCATGTTTGGCTCTGTAATGCCTAAACACTGAGGAGGTGCTTTTGTTTGTGTAAGAAACGCAGAGCAGATGCGACATTTAACCTGCATAAAATGAAATAAATAATTTACACTTCAACTCACATTGCTGTTTTTCCTATTCTGATAGATTACACTGAAACAAAGACAGACAAACTATTACCTTATTTGCAGTTAAAAGATCGAAATGATCCCACACAGCAGAAACATTTCTTTTTCTTTCGGGCTCCATTTTGTTATGGAGAGATGTGTATTTTTTTGTTTTGTTCTTTTAATCTTTGCGAGAGTAATTTCGTGTTGTTTTTTTGTGGCGACTCATTCCGTTGACAGATACAGATGCGGTACCTTTTAAACACAGCTTGGCGCGTTGGCAATGAGCGATACAGCAGCTGTATCGATCACGTGACTTTTTCTTAAAGCGACGCACGCACCGATACAGGCTTCGCTCTGTGAGCTTGATACATGCTGGACCCATCACTACTCACTGTATTCCTTAGAGATGATTTGTTAGCATTCTCCAGCTTCATTTGTATCTTTGTTGCTTTTGTGGGTGATTTGGTGTAAAACATATCTGGAAGACTTTGGACAGTCCCCAACAGCCACCATGACTGAAATAGTCAAAAAGGGAGTTATTTTTCCCATCACTTTTAGTGGATGCACAATAGCCAGGTACCTGTGCACCCCCAAACAGGCCAGGAAGCTAATGATAAATTAAAGTTGAAGTAGAATCTTATTATCCCGTAAAAGACATCAGCAAAAATCCATTTATTCCTCACAAAGTAGTACACTGACAAAAACGAAAGTGTTGACAGGAATAAAAAATTGGCAAGTTCAAGGTTCAGTAGAAAACACATTAATTTGTCGTCAAAGGAGCTTGGAAAGAAAGCGACTGGACTTCTTTTGTATGTTCATGAACATACAACACACCCAGTGGATGCTACACTTTGCCTGTTCTAAACGTGAAGTTGTAGCTTACTACAACTTACTTACTGTTTATATTATCTCCACTGCTGGTACTGGAAATTATGCATGCATAATAGTCAATAGTCTTATTACTTCCTGGATCGATTATTGCAACTCCCTCTTATTTGGTCGCCCCAATAAGTCCCTCCATAAACTTCAACGTCTTCAGAATTCTGCAGTTCAGGTCATAACTTGTGCTCCCTTAAGAGACCATATTACCCCAATTCTTCAACAGCTTCACTGGTTGCCCATAGAAGCCAGGACAAACTTTAAAATCTTAGTTCTCACATTTAAGTACATCCATAACCTTGCCCCTCCTTATCTCTGTGATCTGCTTCATATCTCCAATGTTTCCTGCTCTCTCAGATCTTCATCTGCCACTCATCTTGTTGTTCCTTCTGCTCGTCTTATCACTATGAGGAACAGAGCTTTCAGTCGCTCTGCTCCTCGGCTCTGGAACTCACTTCTTTCAGTCTTAAGAAATATTGCTTTCCTTCCCTTATTTAAGTCAAGGCTCAAAACTTACTTGTTTAAACTGGCTTACTCACTTTAATACAGATCGTACTTGTCAGATCTTGTTTATGCGACTTTGTTTTGTTAATATTTATTGGTTTGTTGAATTTTTATTTATTTTAATCTATTTTAATCTTCCATTTTATTGATATACTTTTCTCTTTGTAAGGTGACCTTGGGTTTTGGAAAGGCGCCCTCAAATAAAATGTATTATTATTATTATGTCTATTTCTTAGGAGGCTTAGGAGAGGTAAAGAGTGACATCCACATTGTAGACCAGTGTGTCTATTACATGCTTTGCCACAAAACCTTTATCTTTTGTGGCAAAATTGTAAGTAAATGGTAACGGTCTGATTCTTGTATCGCGCTTTTCTACTCTCCTGGAGCACTCAAAGTTTTATACAACATGCCACAATCACTTTCTTCTATGCTTTTTCAATGCTTTTTTATGCTAACATTCACACTCCAGCCGATGCATCAGAGAGCATCTTGGGGTTAGTTTCTTGCCCAGGATACATGCTCAGGCATGCAGACTGAGTTGAACCATTAACCTTCCGATCAGTAGATGACCTGTTCTACTTCCTGAGCTATAGCCACCAGCAAGTAAGTGTAAAGAGGTGGAAGAAAATGAGATTATGTGTGTTGTCCCTGCTCAACGCCCTACAAGTAAAAAAAAAGTATAACATTTAAGATAAATATCTGTGCATCTCGTGTTGCACAAGCAAGCATCCATTTGCTTACTTCTGCAACATGCCTTTTCTTTTTACATTATAATGTGACCATTAGGAACTATTATTAGAAGGCACAGTATGCATTTTCATTGCTATGCAGATATATATGATTCCAAGGTTTATGTATCCATAAAGTCAGATAACACACACATTTATTAGTTAAACTGCAGGAATGTCATAAAGACACAGAGACCTGAATGAGCTCGTTCTTATGAATAATATTTTAAGCTTTTGTACTTCTTAGAAACGTGATAACTAAGTATCTAACCAGATGCTTACTCTGGACGGCATCACTTTGCCCTCCAGAGGACTCACCAGAAAGAAAGACCATGTGTGTCTCATACTGGCTTCTCTTCACTGGCTCAAAAATCCTTCTCCTCATATACAAGGTCTTTAATAATCGGACCCCACCAGCTTATCTTAAAGACCTCATAGTACCATGCCACCCCAATAGAGCACTTTGCTCCCAGGCTGCGGGCTTACCTGTGGTTCCTAGGGTATATAAAAGTAGAATTAGAGGCAGAGCCTTCAGTTTTCAGGCCCCTCATCTGTAGAACGGCTCCCAGTTTAGATTTGGGAGACAGACACCCTCTCTGCCTTTAAAATTTTCCTTGTTGCCAAAGTATAGTTTGGGCCCTGAATGACCCTGAATCCTCCCTTAGTAATGCTGCATGATTCTTGAGGTTTCTTCCTTTCGACAATTGCATGCATGTGGTGCATTGTCTGGTTGCTAGAGTTTTGTCTGTATTATTGTAGAGTGTTTACCTTACAATATAAAGCACCTTGAGGTGAGCGTTTCTGTGACTAGGCACTATGAAAATAAAACTGATTAAACTGCTTGTTCACAAGAAGCGTTTTATTCTATGACTTGAAAAGTACTAAGAAAATATAAAATATATCACGGTGGATATGTTTTGCTTTTCAATTAATTAAGCAGCAGCACTTTATAATATGATCTACTGCACAGCTAAGGCTGTAATTCTTCCAAAATTAAATTGTAGATGCAATTAAAGTGCAATTTCTGTGAAATCAGGGCATAAAATTGCAATTAAATGTCCTCTTATGAAATTAGTCATATGCCATAATAAAAAGTGCTGCTAAGCATTATGTTTTAAAATCTTCATACAGCAAACCAACAGTGAATGTCCTATGGTCTGGTTTAGCAGTTTAGTTAGCAGCTAGTATTACACGCAGCTATCTATGAGAGAATAATTCAGCATAAAAACTGTAGATGAATAGTAATATATATCAGGTTCAAGTGTGTTTACAGGGTGACACCAGAAGCAAGGACAGTACAGGTAAGAGTCTCCCCGTGGTGGTAATTTAAAATATGAACACATAGAGTTTCTGAAGCATCTGTGAACTCCTTAATATTGTTTTTATTTTTTATAAATATATAGAATTAAACAATCATATTTTAACATCTTCTAAACAAAAGAGAACTGAAATAATCAGAATTATATTTTCTCAGTTTTGTACTGTTTGTAAAGCACTTCTTTAACCACTTTTTTAGTCACATGACTGTATATGCTGCCATACAAAGTCCAGCTGAAGCAGGATCTGGTTATTTAACTGAAGGCATCTAATATCACTCCCATTCTTGCCATAACAGCATGCACAGTAGCTGTACTCATTGTCATTAGGCTGAAGCAAAATGGAGGACTCAAATGCAGACACAATTGAGACAGCTTTATAAGATTCAAAGTCTTTATTATTCACAACCACAATTTGTTGTGAACAGATGCCGGTACAGGAGAGAACAGCAGACGGGAGTTAATCCAACAGTTCCAGATGTTTCTCTTCTGGTGACCAAGCGGTGACCAAGAATGTATTGAGAAACTGTTGCTCACTTGAATGAGTCTGTTTTTGGGAGGGGTCGTTGTTTAGAGCGTAGGAGCAGTAGGAGCAGGAATCAGACTACAGGTGAGGGATTGAAAGTTATGATCAGTTCCAAGGATTCAGGTAAGTAATATGTTCTTGAGCCAGATGGGGTTAAGCTGGACATAAGGAGGCACAGACACAGGTTATCACAGAGGGCCAACAACAGCAGTCACCTCCCATGGCCACCCAGATTCACTCATCCAATAAGTGAAGAACTTAGTGAGGGTAGATGGATGGATCCAAGATGAACGACTGAGGAATCCAGGACGGCTCCTCTGATCATATCCTTCTCACTCTGCAAGGTATTGAAGGTCTGAGGGTGTATGCTATATGACCATAATCACGACAGGTGGTGGGGCGTCGGCTGGAAGGCTTAAATGACTAAACAAGACAAGGTTAACCTGGCATTAGTGGAAGGAATCCTAACTGCCTCTATCTCATAAGCAACAATGTAGCATGAAGCCAGTGGACAGAGATTTTAGAGGTTTGTCTGTGGAGGATAACCAAACTTTCTTAACTTTGAATGTAACACAGGGCTTGTGTCCTCCATCAACCTGCCAGGCATTGGCTCTTGGAAGAGAGTGTCCTATTTGGTTCCAAGCCCAACAACTCATCTGAAATGCTTAAATGAATCAAGGAGACGGCCAGAGCAAACTCCAATATCCTAGGGAAATCTGGCAGGCTCCTCATACATTAACTCAGATATAAATAAAGCTGGTGAGGAGCAAGCTTACAGGGTAGGTCAGAGGTCAGCAACCCGCGGCTTCGGAGCCACATGCGGCTCTTTCATCCCTATGCTGCGCATGACTTGGGAAAATAAATTATAAGTATTTAATTGAAGTGTATTTTATTAGTGTTAGTTGTTTTTATAAATTGTAATATGTATTTTTTTGTCTGCTTATTCTGTTGGTTTTTGGTTTTTTGCCCTTTTTCCCCGTCCCTCTTCCCCGCTGTTTTTCTTTCCCTTTCTTTCTCCCCCCCCCCCCCCCCCCCCCCCCCCCCCCCAAAAAAAAAAGACATGGCAGAATCTGATTATAATTCAGTATTTGATTAAAAGACTGCTTAAAAGAAAAAAAAAGAAACTACAAAGACAGTCATGAAGGTGAACTTCTCAGCGTTTCTTAAAAAAAAAACGGAAAGAAAAAAGAAAAGTTTTTTCAAAAGCTCGCTTCTTGACACACACACTGCAACGGCGTGATTTTATATTAAAGAAATACTACAAAAAAAAAAATCATGAAATGGATCAATGATCAGCTGATCAGCTTTTCTGATGCTAGTCCCATCTCTCTTGTTTGTTTATCTCCCACTTTGCACCAGAAAGAGGAAACCAGCGGATGTCGTGCTAAACCAGCGGTCCCCAACCCCCGGGCCTCGGACCAGTACCGGTCGGTGAGCTTGGTACCAGGCCGCGAGAGTTGAGGCTCAGGTGTGAAATGTATGGTTTTCAGGTTTTTTATCGGTTTTCAGCGTTATTTTGTTATCATTTTTATCGTTAACTCAGTTTTCCTGGGTCTTTTCACGTGTGTTATGAATCTTTTTTTTTGGTACCGGTACTAGTTTTATTTTGTTGTATTTATCTGCAACACCTTAAAGGCCAGTCCGTGAAAATATTGTCGGGCATAAACCGGTCCGTGGCGCAAAAAAGGTTGGGGACTGCTGCGCTAAACAACAGCAGTGTGTTTAAGATTGATCGGGTGTTGTTAGAATTTATTTAATATTAATTTCTCGTATCAGCTGATGTTTGCTGGAGCCACAGCCGTAAAGCTGCTGGTCATGATATCGGTTTGGATATCTGGGGAGAGGGAAACATGAACAAGAAACCAGGAGATGTCTTTACTGAATCATCAGAGCTGGACAGGTGATGGAGAAACAGGTTCACCTTTTAGGTGACAAGAATAAGTTGAAGGGAAGTTATGAACTGTTTCTGAGAGACAAATAAAACCAGGATAGTTTTTTACGTAGCTGACAGCTGGTAACTGTGCAGGGGCGGGTCTAGCAAAGTTTTGCCAGGGGGCCAGATAAAAAAAAATAACACCCCACCTTGTGTCACAATTTGATTGATGACCCTAGCCTTGATTTGACCCCTCCCCTCCCCCACAGGAAGTGTGTAATCCCCCTCCCCCACAGGAAGTGTGTAATTTGATCCCTAAGCGTGACGAATTGCATCAGCACTTTGTGTCAAAATTTGATTGATGACCCCTCCCCTCCCCCACAGGAAGTGTGTAATATGATCCATAATCTCACCACCTGTTGTGAGAAAAAAAAGTTTTTAGAGGGAGGGGGGTCTGCGGAGGGAGGAGAATAAAAACAGAGAGGGCGGCGCACTATGCGCAGACGCAAGATGGACCCTTTCATTCTGCAGCCCTCTGTACTTGGACGGGGAAGAGATCTGCTCTGCGGAGGCCGTAAGCATGGGAGGCAGCAGCGGCGAGTGGTCTTCGTCGATTATCAGCGACACCCCCGTCACCGTCTACAGTAACAGATCAGAAGCAGCCGATGCTCCGCGGAAAGAAGGGAGAATGGACTCTGCCTATTGAGGGCTGTGGGAAGTGGGGCTACATCTTTGAGTATGACATATTCAAATACAGCATATTTACTATTGAAGGCCTCGATTTCGACCGTTTGACCCTACCAGAAATACTCCGGAAGTGTCTAGTCATTTTCAGACCTGTGCACCATGTTCCATAAGCATGAGAGGGGATCGGGTAGGGAGGGGGGATCCTGAAGGGTGACGCAGCTGTTGAGTCAGACAGAGCGGCAGTTAGTTTTCCACAAACTTTGAATTCTGTTTCAGTATTATGTCAATTTTCTCTGTATTTCTTTTTACAATAGCGGATGTATTTTACTTTCTTAAGATGCACAGACCGCCCACCTCATTCGTGTAAAAATGAATATCCCTTAGTGAATACTTAGGATACTTACTTTTACAATTAAAACACCAGGTATTTTGGTTTTGTGCAGCCACTCCTTCTCAGACCAAAGTAAAGAGTTTTTCTTCATTATTTTGAGTCACTTTTACAACAGGTTCTCTCAACAGACAGAAACCCTAAAAGAAAACGGCCTTGTTTTACGCATATCGAGGAGGAGTCAACAGCCTCTCTAATCGTTATTAGTATTTCTTAATGCTTGTAATCTAGCAAAGAATTTCATATTGGCCTCAACTCAATGTACGTGTAAAATAACCCTTAGTGAAAAAAAGCACAGCGCACATATTGAGAACTTGAATAAGTTCCGTCGGTTCATTACCTCCGAGAGATCGGGACGCTTCCTCCATCTCGTACCATAAACGTATGAGAAAAAAAAAACCCACAGCTATTTATTTAGAAA
>JAQSNX010004470.1:0-49313 GCA_029532605.1 Oreochromis grahami | reverse complement strand
CCCAAACCCTAGCTAACGAAACTTGAGGCTGGACGGGCGACTCGGGCCCTCCAGACACTGAGGCAGCAGGTACACAGACCTCTGCCGATGTGGACACTGGCTGGAACTGAGCAGCACAGTGGCTAGACTCAGGCAGCAACAGTGGGATGCAGTCCTCAGAGGGCTGAAAGTGTTCCCCAATACACTCAGCAGAGGACGGAGGCGGACGGGTGAACTCACTTGAGCTCTCAGGGGACGCTGAGAGCCGAGACTGCTCTGGTGAGTACCCCAGTGAAACTGCTGGCGCTGGCGTCTTGACCTCTAGGGGTCCAGAGTCAGCTGGTGAGTGACACCCAGCCTCTGGGGAGGCCCTAGAGGGAGCAACTGTCACAGAGGTGGCCAGCTTAAGGGAACCAGCTAAAGTTTGTATGAAGTGTGTTCCCTGCTTGTAACGAGATGGTGAGGATGGTGACTGAATGAGTGAGTGAGCAGACAGATGAACAAGTGGCGGCTGAGCTATAGGCAGCGGAGACGACTGTAGTGAAGGCGTAATAGGTGGTGGAGAGGCCAACAGAACTGAGGGCAGCTGGCCTGCTGACTGAACTGAGGGCAGCTGGCCTGCTGACTGAACTGAGGGCAGCTGGCCTGCTGACTGAACTGCGGGCAGCTGGCCTGCTGACTGAACTGCGGGCAGCTGGCCTGCTGACTGAACTGCGGGCAGCTGGCCTGCTGACTGAACTGCGGGCAGCTGGCCTGCTGACTGAACTGCGGGCAGCTGGCCTGCTGACTGAACTGCGGGCAGCTGGGCTGCTGACTGAACTGCGGGCAGCTGGGCTGCTGACTGAACTGCGGGCAGCTGGGCAGAACCGTGACAGTTATGGTGTTAAGGTCATTTTAAGAAGATTAACGCTGACAGATCTAGTGGGAACACAACGAATATGACTGCACATTTACGCCGACATCACGCAAGTGCAAAGGCAAGTGGAAGTAGACAAAAACAACAACAAGCACACATGCTACAGATAGAGGAGGGCGATATGACCCAAAATATTTTTCAGGATATACATTTGAAAATTTGCGATAACGATATAAATGACGATATATTTGACACCAGACAAAATACTTTACAACTCAACAACTGTATTAGTGCAAAAAAAAAAAAAAAAAACCAAACAAACATCAATGTATTTTCACTTAAACAAGCAGCTGTTTTTTATGTGCATTAAAATTTTATAAAAATTCAACTGTGCAAATGCAAATTCCTTGCTGACAGTTTAACCAAAAGGCATTTCCAGTGGAAATTGGCCGACATATCCTTAGCATAACCATGGGCCTGTCTCAATATGCGTACTTATGCGTACTCGCGTTCTTGTGTACACGTGATACGTCATCAGTCGGAGACAAAGTACGCATCAAGCTGAGAACGCGAAAAATTCCCGGATGTGTTCTCTCGCTCCGCCTGTTTTATCGAGCATGCATTGGTGGTGACTTGTGTGGACTTGGTACAGCTAAATATCCCAGAATGCATTTCGTCCAAAACCCAAACACGGCAATGGCGGAGGAGCGGGGCTAAAAACTTTTAAATATTACTCTTTCTGGGTCACAAAATAAACTTAAAATAAAGTTATTTTCAAGCAAGAATGTAGCTGTGTAAACTTCAAATATCTGCTCGATTTATCAAGATATCATATATTTCCAAACGTGCTCCAACGTCTGTTACCCACCAGCTCCATAGCAGACCGGGAGGTCAAGGATTACTAGAGCCAGCAACAACAGCGGACTCCCTGCACATCGTTTTCAACACCCGCGCTGTCTTTCACTACTCAGGTTAAACATGATACATAAGTCTCTTAGGTAACTTCGAAATGTTAATTTTTGGTTTATTTCAGTGTTTTATTTGTTCCTGAGTAAATTGGTTTGGCTGAGATGTGTTTCAATTCAGGAGGAAACATTTTCACCGGGAACAAAAACAGCATGTTAATACGTGGAGATTCTGAAGGATGCTTCAAAATAATCAGATTATATTTTAAATATTTGTTCAGTTCTCTTCCAAACCCCAGCAGTTGTCTATTGTAATTTTTGAGTGTCCACTAAAATAAAAATGAAGACGTTCCTACATCTCACCTGTTTGTTTTTATTATGACATACATGTACATTATTGAGATTTCGCTGCTGAGGTTAAATATGATATATAAGTCACTTAGATCACTTCTAAATGTTAATGTTTGGTTTATTTCAGTGTTTTCTTTGTTCCTGAGTAAATTGGTTTGGCTGAGATTAAAGTTAAGCTTCATAACATATTAATCACAGTTAAATTAAGAGGGGATGGTAGTAAAAACTCCAGACCTGTGACATCATCAAGTACGCTGGTGTTCCAATTGTGCAAATCACGAGTCCATGCTCACGTTCTCGGCGAGTTCGGACTCGTGAACTTGAGAATTGAGAAAGGGCCCATGTATAATATCCACAAAACTTAAAAAGAGGTTATACACACAAAATGCGGTAATATTATGTTGAAGCACAGTACGTATCACTCCACGAGGCTCCTTACTACGATAGCCCTAATGCTCTGACAATCCATTAAGCGGTGCGGGTTCGTAGCTTAGCAAAGTCATACTAAAACATTTGACATATTTTCGAGCGCCGTGTACCACATAAAATCGTTTCGAGGTCAGTAAACACAACCAGAATTCATACATAAGGCACACGGGATTATAAGGGGCACTGTCGATTTTCAGAAAAATCAAAGGATTGATTTTAAGTGTGCCGTATTTTCCAAGAACCACGGTAACAACGACAGCCCTATTACCGTGAACGGTATGATATGGCCAAGCCCTAGCTACAAACTTTACCCGAGTCATTTAGACAGCTGTTAGCACATGATTCTAAGAGGGCCAAAAGAAATAGGGCAATTGCTACTTTTATTGCTGTCGACACGCGACCCTTTTCTGTTGTAGAAAACCTCCCACTTATGGGGACCTGATATGTTTAATATGCTACTGAGAATATACTGAGAAGGGTATAGTATAGCTTTTATTTTGGAAAAGAGCTATTTCTCCGTAATAAACTCTCTTTTCCAAAAATGAGTGATTTCTCGATCAGATAGATTTATTTTTTTTAACTATTTTGTTGTTTCAGCAACATTAAATTTAAAAACTGTACTTTTGAGTTAACGCCTTTCTGCAACTCCGTTGCAGAAAGGCGCAACAAAGAAGGTGCATAAGAAATACAGCAAGCTGTCCATACCTGAGGCCTTGGAAACTGCCAAGCAAAGACTCACAGCCTTGGCCAGCCGCTTGAGGAGGTACACCAGAGAGATAGAAGGCAGGAGAATAAACCAGCTGTTCTCCACAGAACCAGCAAAGGTGTACTCTCAGTGGCAAGGGAACAATAACAGAACAGCACCACCAAGGCTGGAGACGGAGCAATACTGGAAGAGCAAGAAAGGGTCTCCAGTATGAAGAGTTGGACAGCACCAGGGCTGAAGAAGCTGACTGCACTCCACGAGCGTCTGGCAGCACAAATGAACCAGCTGCTAGTTAACGAGAGACACCCAGAATGGCTAACCGAAGGTCGGACGGTCCTGATCCCCAAGGACCCCAAGAAGGGACCGGTCCCATCCAACTACCGACCAATGACCTGCCTCAGTACTACATGGAAGCTCCTGTCAGGCATCATATCGGCTAAGATGAACAGGCACATGGGTCAATACATGAGCGGGGCACAGAAAGGGATTGGCAAGAATACCAGAGGCGCAAAACTGTCAGCCGAGACTGCAAGACCAGACTGACCAACCTGTGCACAGCCTGGATTGATTACAAGAAGGCCTATGACTCAATGCCCCACAGCTGGATACTGGAATGCCTAGAATTGTACAAGATCAACAGGACCCTAAGAGCCTTCATCAGGAACTCAATGGGAATGTGGCACACAACACTAGAGGCCAACTCCAAACCCATAGCACAAGTCACCATCAAGTGCGGGATCTACCAAGGAGATGCTCTGTCCCCACTGCTGTTCTGCATAGGCCTGAACCCCCTCAGTGAGATCATTAACAAGACTGGCTACGGATACCGACTATGGAACGGAGCAGTTGTCAGCCACCTCCTGTACATGGATGACATCAAGCTGTATGCCAAGAGTGAACGAGACATCAATTCACTGATACACACTACCAGGCTATACAGCAATGACATTGGAATGTCATTCAGGCTGGAGAAGTGTAGTCGGATGGTAACAAAGAGAGGGAAGGTAGTCAGAACTGAGGGGATTGAACTACCAGAAGGCAACATTGCAGACATAGAGGACAGTTACAAGTACCTGGGGATCCCACAGGCGAATGGGAACCATGAAGAGGCCGCTAGGAAAGCTGCAACCACCAAGTACCTGCAGAGGGTCAGGCAAGTCCTGAGGAGTCAGCTGAACGGTAAGAACAAGATCCGGGCCATCAACACCTACGCCCTGCCCGTGATCAGGTACCCTGCTGGGGTAATAGGCTGGCCAAAGGAGGAGATAGAAGCCACTGACATCAAGACAAGAAAGCTCCTTACCATGCATGGAGGGTTTCATCCCAAGTCTAGCACCCTGAGGTTGTACGCTAAGCGGAAGGAAGGGGGCCGGGGACTGGTGAGTGTCAGCACCACAGTCCAGGATGAGACAAGAAACATCCACGAATACATCACGAAGATGGCCCCAACTGACAGTGTGCTCAGTGAATACCTCAGGCAGCAGAAACCCAAGAAAGAGGAGGAAGGCGAGGAACCATCATGGAAGGACAGGCCCCTGCACGGTATGTACCACCGGCAGATAGAGGAGGTGGCTGATATCCAGAAATCCTACCAGTGGCTGGACAAAGCTGGACTGAAAGACAGCACAGAGGCACTAATCATGGCAGCACAAGAACAAGCTCTGAGTACAAGATCCATAGAGGCTGGGGTCTATCACACCAGGCAAGACCCCAGGTGCAGGCTGTGTAAAGATGCCCCAGAGACAATCCAGCACATAATAGCAGGGTGCAAGATGCTAGCAGGCAAGGCATACATGGAACGCCATAACCAAGTGGCCGGCATAGTGTACAGGAACATCTGTGCCGAGTATAACCTGGAAGTCCCAAGGTCAAAATGGGAGATGCCCCCAAGGGTGATGGAGAATGACCGAGCTAAGATCCTGTGGGACTTCCAGATGCAGACGGACAAAATGGTGGTGGCTAACCAACCGGACATAGTGGTGGTAGACAAACAGAAGAAGACGGCTGTAGTGATCGATGTAGCGGTTCCAAATGACAGCAATATCAGGAAGAAGGAACACGAGAAGCTGGAGAAATACCAAGGGCTCAGAGAAGAGCTCGAGAGGATGTGGAGGGTGAAGGTAACGGTGGTCCCCGTGGTAATCGGAGCACTAGGTGCGGTGACTCCCAAGCTAGGCGAGTGGCTCCAGCAGATCCCGGGAATAACATCGGAGATCTCTGTCCAGAAGAGCGCAGTCCTGGGAACAGCTAAGATACTGTGCAGGACCCTCAAGCTCCCAGGCCTCTGGTAGAGGACCCGAGCTTGAAGGATAAACCGCCCGCAGGGGGCGTGCTGGGTGTTTATATATATATATATATATATATATATATATATATATATATATATATATATATATATATATATATATATATATGTGTGTGTGTGTGTGTGTGCTATGAGGAGACTTACCAGTCCACTTCACCATTGTTTTCATTTCTGCAGGTCACACTGCCCCCAGATGTCCAGCAAAGCAGACTGAAGGTCAACAGCAGCTTCCACATGACTTCCTGAAATACAATGTGCTTTAGTTATTTTGAAATATGTGTGTATGAGCTTCGTTGTTTATGTGATTCTTTCTATATTTAACAGGGAGGAGATGGCAGCATAAGGTTTTTATAGAAATGAACGTGACTCTTCCCTTCCTGCTGCACCTGAAACAGCTGACTAACATTCAGATTCATTTCCTGGTTAATAATGTCACTGTCAAAGTGCATAAAAGAGCAAATTATAAGACTGAAATCCCCGTTAGCCAATTTTTTTGTACTTGACAGAAACATTTAATGTATGTTACCGTGGCAATCAATGTTTAAATAAAACACAGTTATAAAGGTTTAAATACAGTTGGATGTTGGACATGATGTGAACGTTTGAGTGAAGATGAGGCTGAAATTACTTAAAAATTCTAAAAGGATTTAAAGTAACTTTAAATGCAGCACTAGTCTCATTGTAATCTTATTATATTTCATGTTAAAACGGGTTCACAGATTCAGATTATGACACCATTAAATGATCTCAAAGAGGATTTGAAAGGACCAGAGTCTATAATTCAGACTGAACCTCAAAATATAGCATCAGTCTCAGTGGGTCAACCCTGATAAAAGCGGCACGGATCCAAAATGGATGATCACAAGAGAAATACAGTTCCGATCTAGTAATTTCCCAGCTCATCCTGTCTGGATCCACTTATTTCTCCCAACATCATGTGCATTTTTATTCTAAATTACGCTGAATATTTAAAATATAGCGGACATGTAGACAGCTACACACAACCTTAGGTATTCTTCTTTTTATATATTTGGATTTTGTCAGTTAAATGTAAAATTATAACTGAACTCTGGCTATTAACAGTAACCGAGCAAAAGATATTTTATTTTATTTTATTATTGCATGCATATATGCATATCTTAAGTTCTTTTTTCCATTTAGATTTGAACACCAGCAAATAGACAAACACTGCAAAAACATACAAAACAGCAAAATAAAACCCCATGAAAGAAAATTACATTTTTCCTCGGGAAACACCAACATAAGGGAAACGTGGAGGATCGCATTGCGCCACATATAAAGGAAGTTGAGGGTTCATCAGTATTGTGAGGGAGGAAAATCAGATGATTCATATAATACTGTATATTCATGTCTGTTATTAGCTGTTTACTCTTAGCTAATCATTTCCACAGCTGTTCTGTCACATTATTGTCTCCCCCAAAACATCCCTGTTTTGTTTGTGACAACTTTTCGGTTTGCAGGTGTTTTCTCAAGGTACAATCCATTTGACCTCTCAGGGCCACCATAAGATGATGGGTCAATGCTCTGAAATGTGTTCTGATGACACAAATAATGAAATCCCATACAAAAAGTGAGGTGAGGTCAGAGTTTCTCATTAATCTACTTAGAGTTACTTTTTAAACTTCGAGTTTGAACCTGCTTCCTGGAATACAACCCTGCAGCTGTCAGACTCAATAATATCAGACAGTAGGAGATTTTGGGGTCATATTTTGACTTCTGGGCTTTATTGTCCATGTGGAACGATTCTGTCTGACAAGTCAACAGTACTGCATGTTTCTATATGACCTGCATGCTACATTAATAACATTCAGTCCCTTAAATGTGTGAGCAGTATGAGCTGCACACGTACCTCCTCCTTGGCAAATATGAGCAGTCAGTCAGTGACTGAAAATGACGTGGGAATTTTTGCACAACCTTTCCACAAAAGCTCTTTAAAGGCAGCCTGTTTATATTTTATCAGATTTTAATTGTCTATAATCAGCCTTCAGACAGCAGATTATCTGTTTATGCATATATGTAAATGTAAACAAACTTATATTTATGTATCATATGAAAGGAAATCAGTCAGACCTGTGAGAGTCGAGGACGAGTGAAGCTGCTTTAGCATCGGTGTAGAAAAGAGCTCTTCTCTTCTATGATTGTCACAGGTTCCTGCACAGTTATTCTCAGCACTGCAGGACTGAATCTAACAAAAGCCAAACACATTATATTGATTTAAATAATACCTTAGAATCCAAATCATTCTGGTTCTGCCTCCAGGAAGCATACGCCCCTTATTAAACAATGAGGGTCAAAATAAAGGAAATTATCAATCTTTTTTCTTAACTGTAATAGATATGAAGAGCAGCTTACATTATAATCACTTCTAGAGGATTTCCCTGCTGGCTGTGACCACAGAGCCTGCTTTTCCAGACTGGCTGAGCTGAATCTGCTCAGTCTGTTTGAGCTTGATGGACCCTGTACCTCTCCACCTACCTTGTTTCCTGTTTAATGTGTGAGTCACACAGCATCATCATCATATGACTGGATTTTACCAACCCAGTACCAGATGCAGAAGCAGTTTCGTGCAAAAGATGACATTTGAACTGAGCTTATTACTAATGTTTATGAACAGGCTGTAGTTGAAAGTTGCACAGATGAACGTTTGAGCATTTCTAAATCCGATGTCAGGCCCAAATTTGTTTTGATGTCTTCTGAAGGGGAGTTGAGGCATACTGTATAAGAGTCAGACCCCAGAACTGTTTTTTTAACCATCAGAACCCCTGAGGACAGTTACACAGCTGGTCATAAAATGAGGAATGAGATGCAATTTATTCAAAGCATTTTGGTCCTTCCTCGGGCTTCATATGAATGACTCAGTCTGATAATAGAAGATCTTCTTTTCAGTGTTTTCTTTGATGCTTTCAACAAGTTTCATTCAAGAGTTGAACTGGCTTCAGCCCAGAAAGATCTTTTTGGTATCCTAACAAAAATACTTTACAAATTTCTGAGCTTTACGCTCTTACAGATATCACACAGAACACAGACTGCTGGACTCTTTTAACAAACTAATGCGTTGTGAAAACATATAATATCTTTATTTACAGAGTTTTAAAAAAAGGCTCAAACATTGACTTCTACAAATTAGTGACTGTAAGACTCCGGCTTCCCCTTGGGACCTGCAGGTTCCTCTTAACAAGCTGCAGGTTTTACTGAAGTATTAGAACAACAAACAAAACAGAAATCAAGAAACAAAACCAAATAAACAAAAAAAACCCTATATCCACTTTTTTATAAGAAAGATCTCCACCATGTTTCCTTCTGAATGAAAATGAATGAATGAAAATATGACTATCCAGAGTTGGGACCAGGAAGCAGAGTTCCAGTCTTACACGCCTCTCTGCAGCTTCTCTCCTCCTGCTACCCCCCCAAAAACCCATCTCCATTGAGACTGTGTCAGCTCCCAAAAAGACAAAAAACAAACCAAAAACCAGCAATAAACAACTTAAACATAAAAAATCACAAAGAAAGAACAATACAGTATCCACATCTGAACCAAAGAGTAAAACAGTGAAATGTGGATTATTAAATATTAGGTCTCTCTCCTCCAAGTCTCTGTTAGTACATGACTTAATAATTGATCAACAAATCGATTTACTCTGCCTTACAGAAACCTGGTTGCAGCAGGATGAGTATGTTAGTTTAAATGAATCAACACCCCCGAGTCATTCTAACTACCAGAAATCTCGAAGCACAGGCCGAGGGGGCGGTGTGGCAGCAATTTTTCACACCAGCCTATTAATTAACGAAAGACCAAGACAGACTTTTAATTCATTTGAAAGCCTGATGCTTAGCCTCGTCCACCCCAGCTGTAAAACTCAGAAACCAGTCTTACTTGTTATCATCTATCGTCCACCTGGGCCTTACACAGAGTTTCTCTCTGATTTCTCAGACTTTTTATCTGATTTAGTGCTCAGCTCAGATAAAATAATTATTGTGGGTGATTTTAACATCCATGTAGATGCTAAAAATGACAGCCTCAACATGGCATTTAATCTGTTATTAGACTCAATTGGCTTCTCTCAAAATGTAAAAGAACCCACCCACCACTTTAATCACACTCTAGATCTTGTTTTAACGTATGGCATTGAAACTGAACATTTAACAGTGTTTCCTGAGAACCCTCTGCTGTCTGATCATTTCCTGATAACATTTACATTTACAATAATTGATTACACAGCAGTGGAGAGTAGACTTTATCAAAGTAGATGTCTTTCTGAAAGTGCTGTAACTAAGTTTAAGAATATAATCCACCCACTGTTATCATCTTCAATGCCCTGTACCAACATAGAGCAGAGCAGCTATCTGAACGCTACTCCAACAGAGGTCGATTATCTTGTTAATAATTTTACCTCCTCACTACGTACGACTCTGGATACTGTAGCTCCTGTGAAAACTAAGGCCTCAAATCCAAAGTCCCTGACTCCGTGGTATAATTCTCAAACACGTAGCCTAAAGCAGATAACTCGTAAGCTGGAGAGGAAATGGCGTGTCACAAATTTAGAGGATCATCATTTAGCCTGGAGAAATAGTTTGCTGCTTTATAAGAAAGCCCTCCGCAAAGCCAGAACATCTTACTATTCGTCACTGATTGAAGAAAATAAGAACAACCCCAGGTTTCTCTTCAGCACTGTAGCCAGGCTGACAAAAAGTCAGAGCTCTACTGAGCCAACAATCCCTTTAACGTTAACTAGTAATGACTTCATGAACTTCTTCACAAATAAAATTTTTATCATTAGAGAAAAAATTACCAGTAATCATCCCACAGATGTAACATTATCTACAGCTACTTTTAGTACCATCAATGTTAAGTTAGACTCTTTTTCTCCAATTGATCTTTCTGAGTTAACTTCAATAATTAATTCCTCCAAACCATCAACGTGTCTTTTAGACCCCATTCCTACAAAACTGCTCAAAGAGGTCCTGCCATTAATTAATGCTTCAATCTTAAATATGATCAACCTATCTCTAATAATCGGCTATGTACCACAGGCCTTCAAGGTGGCTGTAGTTAAACCTTTACTTAAAAAGCCATCTCTAGACCCAGCTGTCTTAGCTAATTATAGGCCAATCTCCAACCTTCCTTTCATATCAAAAATCCTTGAAAGAGTAGTTGTCAAACAGCTAACAGATCATCTGCAGAGGAATGGCTTATTTGAAGAGTTTCAGTCAGGTTTCAGAGCTCATCACAGCACAGAAACAGCTTTAGTGAAGGTTACAAATGATCTTCTTATGGCCTCTGACAGTGGACTCATCTCTGTGCTTGTCCTGCTAGACCTCAGTGCTGCATTCGATACTGTTGACCATAATATCCTATTAGAGCGATTAGAACATGCTGTAGGTATTACAGGTACTGCACTGCAGTGGTTTGTATCATATCTATCTAATAGACTCCAATTTGTACATGTAAATGAAGAGTCCTCTTCACACACTAAGGTCAATTATGGTGTTCCACAGGGTTCAGTGCTAGGACCAATTCTATTTACATTATACATGCTTCCCTTAGGCAGCATCATTAGAAGACATAGCATAAATTTTCACTGCTATGCAGATGACACGCAGCTCTATCTATCCATGAAGCCAGGTAACACAGACCAATTAGTTAAACTGCAGGAATGTCTTAAAGACATAAAGACCTGGATGGCCGCTAACTTTCTGCTTCTTAATTCAGATAAAACTGAGGTTATTGTACTCGGCCCTGAAAATCTTAGAAATATGGTATCTAAGCAGATTCTTACTCTGGATGGCATTACCTTGGCCTCCAGTAATGCTGTGAGAAACCTTGGAGTCATTTTTGACCAGGACATGTCCTTCAACGCACATATTAAACAAATATGTAAGACTGCTTTCTTCCATTTGCGCAACATCTCTAAAATTAGAAATATCCTGTCTCAGAGTGATGCTGAAAAACTAGTTCATGCATTTATTACTTCCAGGCTGGACTACTGTAATTCTTTATTATCAGGATGTCCTAAAAACTCGCTGAAAAGCCTTCAGCTAATCCAAAATGCTGCAGCAAGGGTACTGACAGGGACTAGAAAGAGAGAGCATATTTCTCCTGTTTTGGCTTCCCTTCATTGGCTTCCTGTTAAATCCAGAATTGAATTCAAAATCCTGCTCCTCACATACAAGGTCTTAAATAATCAGGCCCCATCTTATCTTAATGACCTTGTAGTACCATATCACCCTATTAGAGCACTTCGCTCTTGCACTGCAGGCCTACTTGTTGTTCCTAGAGTATTTAAAAGTAGAATGGGAGGCAGAGCCTTCAGTTTTCAGGCCCCTCTTCTGTGGAACCAACTTCCAGTTTGGATTCGGGAGACAGACACTATCTCTACTTTCAAGATTAGGCTTAAAACTTTCCTTTTTGCTAAAGCATATAGTTAGGGCTGGACTAGGTGACCCTGAATCCTCCCTTAGTTATGCTGCAATAGACGTAGGCTGCCGGGGATTCCCATGATGCATTGAGTTTTTCCCTTCCAGTCACCTTTCTCACTCACTATGTGCTAATAGACCTCTCTGCATCGAATCATATCTGTTATTAATCTCTGTCTCTCTTCCACAGCATGTCTTTCATCCTGTTTTCCTTCTTTCACCCCAACCGGTCGCAGCAGATGGCCGCCCCTCCCTGAGCCTGGTTCTGCCGGAGGTTTCTTCCTGTTAAAAGGGAGTTTTTCCTTCCCACTGTCGCCAAAGTGCTTGCTCATAGGGGGTCATATGATTGTTGGGTTTTTCTCTGTATTTATTATTGTGCTATCTACTGTACAATATAAAGCGCCTTGAGGCGACTTTTGTTGTGATTTGGCGCTATATAAATAAAATTGAATTGAATTGAATTGAATTGAATTCTGAGCTTCATCAACACCTTCAACACTCTGTGTCTCAGGGGAAGTGACTAGCTGCTTTTAATTTTAACTGAATTAAAATAAATAAATTAATTAATTAATAGAAGAAGAAAAGGGAACAAATTGTCATATTTAAAATTAATGAAATGCCCCCATTTAAAACACTTATATTACTTCATTAAGCTCCAGATGTTTTCAGCTGGGGACAGGCGTGAATTACAGGCAGACTCCTGACTGCTCCTGGAGTTAATCTGTGCTCAGACTGCTGCCCATTCGACCTGGCTCTGAATCAGTGGTGTATTTTTCCAAATGCACTAATGAAGTTTTTGATTCAATATGTATTTAAGTTATTAAACTTGTGCGGTGAAACAATGTTTCTATATATAAGATAACATAAAGCATCATCACAATAAACCTGGTTACATTTTGTTTCAATATTCATTTGACACTTGCTGGTTGGACCTTATTGTTCCAGCACTCTCAGAGGCAGTGTACATGTCCACTGTGTACAACCATCTGTCTACCATCTATGATCCAGTTTTGAGATCCCTTCCCAGACGCCTTAATACCCATTCACATTCTGGGCCTTGTGACTTCAGGAAATCACATGATAGTGTGGGGCTAGGTTTCACAATGAGTTCATCCGAAACCCTGGCTGATTGTTACCTGTAGACTTGGGTTGGGTTGCCGATAATACTCAGCTTCTGTGGGGACCAGCTCAGAAAAACAAGGTTCAGTCTGTGAAATTAGTGTCAGAAGGCTCAGCTTAAGTCTCTGGGTCACTGGCTGGGACCTGAGGCAACTTGGGCTGGTGCCTTGCTTATTCCTAGAAGAGGGAGAAAGGTATCAGGTTCCACATCCTTGGTACAGCCCAACCAGGAAGGTAGGTGGACCTGATGGAGATAGTGGGATCTTCCTCTGGTAGGCTTGGCTAGAGAGATGAGTGGCAGAGCTAGATGCTAACATCCCAGGTCCAGCAAGAAGGACAGGTGGTCAGAGGTTAAGAAAAAACCTGCTTACAGTCACTAGCATGCTGCTGGAACCCTTGATTCCTTCTGAAGACAGCTGGTGATGAAGCTAGGGCACTGAGCAGCTGGGAAGCTGGGATTTCTGTGTCTGGAGTTGGGTTTCCATGCGTAGTATTGAATTAAAAATGTCTGAGATGGTAGGACACTGACCCAGATGAGGATGCGTAAACAATCCCCTCATGGAAGAAAGTCCCACAGACAAAACAATCCAATCAAGTCATGCAGAAATCTAGAAAACCAAAAAATAAAAAACCCTGAATCTCCTTGTTAATTGCTCCTCATCCAGCCTGACAGAAATGTCTGCTGGGTCCATTGTGTGGCTACATCGCTCTGTCCTATTTAGTGAATTTAGTGAAAACCCAAAATGCAGACTGAACATGGTGAAACAGAAGGGCAGGAAAACAACCTCAGGGAATAAACAATAACTGAAGAGAGGATATTGTGGATGCTGGGTTCTGTGCTTAGCAGGCCCGCTAGTTCAGAGAATTATCACTTATATTATTATGAAGAAAGCAAGAAAAACAGCTTAACTGGTTTTAGCCTGCTAGCAAGGGGAGCCCGTTTGGGATCTCAGAACAGCACCTTGCATCCAACCTCAGACCAGTGTTGCCAACTTAGTGACTTTGTCGCTATATTTAGCGAGTTTTCAGACCCCTTAGCGACATTTTTTCTAAAAAGCGACCAGTGACAAATCTGGCGACTTTTTCTGGTGTTATTGGAGATTTATTTATGACGACTTTTTGACGCATATCGCTCTTACTCTCAACAAGCAGCGGTGCTGCCGTGGGCACCTCACCCGTGCCAAAGCGGTCACAGGTGGAGGATAGTCCTCCCCCAGCTGCTATCAGGGCAGGAGACGTTCAAAACTATGCGTCCAAACGGCAAATGAATCGCGCATGAGCGAAGCCGCTGCTCCCGCACTGACTGTAACACAGTCAATTCTTCTTTTACTGTTATGCTGTTTTGCGGATCACAAGGTTTAAAACTACTTATAAACAGTGTTGGGGAGTAACGGAATACATGTACCGCCGTTACGTATTTAGAATACAAAATATGAGTAACTGTATTCCGTTACAGTTACCGTTTTAAAAGGTGGTATTCAGAATACAGTTACTTTGTTGAAATAAATGGATTACACGGCGGTACTTTCCTGTTTCATATTGTCGCGGGTCAGGACTGTTTGGGTTTGTTTGACAGCTACGTAATGTTGTTCCAGGCGGCAGCGTTACGGTTGCCATGGTTACAGGGTGACGCGCTCTCTCTCTCTGCGTGTTTCCTGGGTGAGAGAGCGCTTTTTTGTTGTTGTTGTTGTTGTGCTAAGCTAAAAGGCAGAATGCTACAGGCATGGCCCTAAAGAATGTAGCCTCATGGGCAGTGTAGTCCATGCTGCAGCGAGAATGGACTGCCATACACGTTATGTGTCTGTGAGCGAGGGAGGGAGAGAAAGGAAAAGTCCGAGCTGTCACGGAGCAAAAACGGGAGCTGGAAGCATGTAAATATAATAATAACCACTGCAGCCAAGAAGAGTGCCTGACGAGCCCAGCTGTAAGTAAGCTATTAAGACTCAACTGTTCACTGTGTTCGTGTTTTCCTCCGGAAAAAACAAGTTCTGTTGGAGCAGCCTTTCAACGCCTCTCTCTGTCTCTGGCAAGCAAAGTGACACAGACAACAAAGTAAAACTAGTTTTCGGCTACCAGCCCGACACGAACCCACCGTATTAGCCAGAGGTCCCTTTACTACTGTTCGGAGCCGCGGACGTTCAGTAACAGTAATAAATCACAGCAATAGTACATTCACGTAGTTATAAACAGCATGATAATATATTAACTAATCCAAAGTATTCAGAATACGTTACTCTCATTGAGTAACGTAACGGAATACGTTACAGAATACATTTTGGGGCATGTATTCAGTATTCTGTAATGGAATACATTTTAAAAGTAACCTTCCCAACACTGCTTATAAACACACACAAACACAAAGTAACTCCACCAGAGTGCCAATTTCGGGTCACTTTTGCTGGTCCATGCACGGAAAAGGAGCAGGGTTGGAATTGTGACATTAAAAAACAATAATCGCTAAAAGAAATTTAATTTGTAGTTCTAAATAAATTCTAAATGCATTTAGGACGTTTTTACTCACTTTATGTCTCTTCCACGATGTTATTTCTCTCTCCAACAACGTAGGTGACAATTACATTAGCATGACCAATTATACAAATTAGGCGATGACGTCATTTAGCGACTTCTAGCGACTTTTAGGACAGCCAATAGCGGGGAGGAGCCAAGATGGCGACCTGTGTGGACGCTTCTCTGTAAGCTCGTGAATCTCTGATGTGTACCTAACCTTTTAAATGACCTAAACGGACTCAGATAATTCTTTTTTTTAGAAGTGACTCACTGCAATTGTGTTTTGCGTAAGTACAGGACATCTAGGCCAAACTGAGTTTCTTTTTTTCCTACCGAATCCTGACACACTGAAGTGTTAGCTTGTATTGAAACATTTAGCTAATAGCCACGGGATAAGTTTGCAAAATGGCCAAAAAAGAGGCAAGAAGAAAGGAAGGACTGATAATGGACTTGGAGCCAGATAAAACCTTTGCAGGCTTATGCAAACCTCTCCCTCAGACCCCTCTCAACAGCCCCAACCCAAAGAAGAGCCACATCGAAGTGCATGAGGTGAGAGAGGAAGCTGTATCCAATGCCGACATCTTGAAAGCTATTAATGGGCTGAATGACAGATTCTCCAAATTCGAACAAATGGTGAACAAAAACACAGCGGAGATTATTGGTGTGCGGGATCACGTGAAAGGTCTTGAAATACAGAGCAAAGAGACAGAGGCTACTGTGAAGAAGCTGAAAGATTGCATTGCTGCACTTCAGGAGAAACAAGAGGAGACGGAGAGATATAGCCGGCGGTGGAACCTGTGTTTGCTGAATCTCCCAGAGCATAGTAACGAAGATATAAGAAAAGAGGTGATGGAGATAATCGCCCTAATCATCCCTGAGGAAAAAAACAAATTCGGGTTCATGATCAATTCATTTCATGTTCAAATCCTGCTCCTCACATACAAGGTCTTAAATAATCAGGCCCCATCTTATCTTAATGACCTTGTAGTACCATATCACCCTATTAGAGCACTTCGCTCTCGCTCTGCAGGCCTACTTGTTGTTCCTAGAGTATTTAAAAGTAGAATGGGAGGCAGAGCCTTCAGTTTTCAGGCCCCTCTTCTGTGGAACCAGCTTCCAGTTTGGATTCGGGAGACAGACACTATCTCTACTTTCAAGATTAGGCTTAAAACTTTCCTTTTTGCTAAAGCATATAGTTAGGGCTGGACTAGGTGACCCTGAATCCTCCCTTAGTTATGCTGCAATAGACGTAGGCTGCCGGGGATTCCCATGATGCATTGAGTTTTTCCCTTCCAGTCACCTTTCTCACTCACTATGTGCTAATAGACCTCTCTGCATCGAATCATATCTGTTATTAATCTCTGTCTCTCTTCCACAGCATGTCTTTATCCTGTTTTCCTTCTCTCACCCCAACCGGTCACAGCAGATGGCCCCGCCCCTCCCTGAGCCTGGTTCTGCCGGAGGTTTCTTCCTGTTAAAAGGGAGTTTTTCCTTCCCACTGTCGCCAAAGTGCTTGCTCATAGGGGGTCATATGATTGTTGGGTTTTTCTCTGTATTTATTATTGTGCTATCTACTGTACAATATAAAGCGCCTTGAGGCGACTTTTGTTGTGATTTGGCGCTATATAAATAAAATTGAATTGAATTGAATTGAATGATAGATACTGTTCATAGAGTTGGTCGAACAAGAGATGAAAACAGCTCACGCCCCATCATCATACAGTTCACCATGTGCACCTTCCGACACAAAGTGTGGAGAGCTTCCCTCAACTCTGATGTGATGAAGAAGAGGAATCTCAGGTTGGCTGAAGATCTCACCTACATGGAGAGACAGTGCAGAAATAAACTGTGGCCAACTGTCAAACAAGCTCGTGACGAGGGAAAGAAGACCAAATGGATTGGTCCTGTGGCCATCATTGATGGTGTAAGACACACTGCATAAATAAGAGGTTATTAAAAGGTCAGCAAGATGACTGAAATACTTTAAGTTCACTCTGTAAGTTACCTAACATTAACAGGTATTTCAACTACCTCAGGCTCTCAATGTTACTGTTCAATATTTAATAATTTTGAGGCACTTGTATATAGTTTTTTTGTGTGTGTGTGTTTTCTTTTTTGCTTGAAATACCCCAGGTTCATTAGGTAATATGTTTACAACCAATAATATCCTCTTTAAATTTTCTATAAAACTTTCATACCTCCAAGTTAGTTGTACCAATGTTTGGTAAACATTATTATGGTTATGCTTGAACTTGCCTATGTTTTACAGTGTGAGTAGTTAAACATCCTACTTTTATTGGAGTATAAATGTTAATTTGCTTAAGCATCTGGGTCACTGCATCGGGGAAAAGAAAAACAGAGTCTGAAGACTTTATTTAGGTACTCAACACTTAGTGTTCCCTTTTGAGAGTATCTTCTTTAGGTGTTTATACCTTAGCACCTTATAAGTTTCTAGTTAGTTTAACAGACATCCAGTTCACTTTATTCATTCCCTTCTTTTCTTATGGCAGACTTACATTTCAGTTCCTTAAAAATACTATCCCTTAATGTTCGAGGTATTCGTGACAGTTCCAAAAGAAAGTCAATTTTCATTTTCTGTAGACGGAAAAATGCTGATTTGATTTTTCTACAAGAAACTCATTCAAGTGATAATGATGTAAAATTCTGGAAAGCACAGTGGGGTAATCAGTGTTATTTTTGCCACGCCTCTCAACATTCAGCAGGCGTAGCCATTCTCCTTAACAACTTTAAAGGTAATATTATTGAATCATTGTCTTCAGATGAAGGCAGATGGATTATTCTGGTTTTCAAATTGGACAACACCTTCTTTATAGTCTGTAATTTATACAGTAATAACAACACAACTCAGGCCAAATCTATGTGCATACAATTATCTGAGAAACTTGATTTTTTAAAATCAAAATATAAGGGAGCCCACATAATTCTTGGAGGAGATTATAATGATGCTCCAGACGATCTTATAGATAGAATACCAATAAGAACATCTCAACACTCAAAATTTAAAAGCACTGCGTTTTTCTGTGAACAACTTGCAGTTATAGATGTATGGAGATTCTTAAACGCTGATACAAAAGAGTTTACCTGGAGCAATGCAAATAGATCTCTACAATCTAGAATTGATTTGTGGTTAATATCTTCTTCATGTTTACATTTTGTTTCACAATCCTCTCATGATTTTGCTCCATTAACTGATCACAAATTGATCACAATTCACTTAGTTGGCAATAAACAAAGTCAAAGTAAACTACGTGGTTTTTGGAAGCTAAATAATAATGTCTTGAATGATGACACATTTTGTAGTACAGTGGAAAAAATGGCAGAACAGATATTCGGGGATACCAATATGAATCACACACTAAAATGGGAATTTTTCAAATTCAAAGTAAGGGAAGCGGCAATAAGGCGAAGCAAAGAAATTAAAAAAAAGAAATGACACTAAAGAAATCAGTATTATGAATGAATTAAACATATTAATGAAGAAAGATGCTCTATCAGATGATGAAGAAATTAAATTGAAAAGACTAAAGGAAGAAATAGATAATGCATATATTAACATGGCTAAAGGGGCTTTTATAAGGTCCAAAGCAAAATGGCTAGAAGTAGGTGAAAGAAATTCTAGTTACTTTTTTGCTCTTGAGAAACGAAACCAAAGAAGAAACAATATATCTGCTCTTAAGGTTGATAATAACATAACCACTAATCATTTAGATATCTCAAAACATGTTGGTTCATTCTACAAAGATATATACAAATCAAATTGTAATATCAATGATTGTGATAGATTTATTGAGTCAGTTAAAAATTTTGCACCAACTATCTCAGAAAACTTTAAAACTAATTGTGAACGTCCCATAACAAAATCAGAAATTTCAGAGGCAATTCGATCAATGAAAAAGGGCAAATCTCCAGGCAACGATGGTTTATCAGTGGAATTTTATTTACAGTTCTGCGATATCATTGTTGATCCTTTATTAGAATTATTTAAGGAATGCCTTGATAGAAAAGAAATGTCCAAAAGCATGAAACAGGGTATTATAACTTTAATTCCTAAACCTGATAAAGATCTTCTTGTTATAGAAAATTGGAGACCTATCACGCTTTTGAACATAGATTATAAGATTATTTCTTTGGTCTATGCCAAAAGATTAAAGAAAAATCTTGATGAGATCATAGCTGAAACGCAAACCGGATTCATGACCAACCGCCATATCAGTTCAAACATAAGGCTTATTTTTGACCTATTAGACTACTCTGACAATATAGATGATGATTTCCTTATTGTGTTTCTTGATTTTTATAAAGCTTTCGATACGGTATTTATTTATTTATTTAGGACAGTGCATGCTAATGAACATAAATGTAAAAACAAATTACATGAATGTAAACATGCCAGATTATAGCCAAAGGCTAATTTCCATCTGTTGTCCTTAAACATACAAAAATAGACATAATAATTCATAAAAATTCATCATTCATTCATAATAAAAACTCCATCACCAAACTTACACATACACACCATTCTGTTCCCAAATAAAACATTAAAACTATACAACTCATACATGATCACACACTTGATTTGTCCATAACGAGTTTTTAACCTTTGCCTTAAACAAATTGAAAGTCGAGCATTCTCTAATGGGTTGAGGAAGATTGTTCCACAGATGGCCACCCTTGACAGAGAGGACATTCTGCCCAAATGCTGTCCGTCTGTGAGGTATAAACAAGTCTCCTTGGGTTGTAGCTCGAGTGGTCCTGTCTGAGGTTTCTTTATGCCTAATGAACTGCTTTAGTGGTGGTGGAGCAAGGGAGTGTAAGACTTTATATATTAAACAGACTCTTTTAAGTTTCATTAAGTTATTGAAGTTCAGTAATTTATGTTTTTTTAACACATGACAGTGGTGGTGGGAAATTGTTTTTTTGTCAAGTAGTTTTAAACTTCTTTGATAAATGTTTTCAATAGTTTTAAGTGTTGTTGGACAAGCAAGTGAATAGGACGTCAAACAATAGTCCATATGAGAGATGATCATTGAGTAAAAAGACGTTTTTGCAACTTTCATATTTAAATTATTACGCATATGGTTAAAATTTCGATTATTAAATTTAAGTACCTGGGACACTTTATTTATGTGACTCTTGAAGGATAATGTTGGGTCTAGAATGACCCCAAGATATTTAAATTCTGGTGCTAGATCAAGCTCTACTCCATCCAGGAATATGTTTGACTGCTTCAAGTTTAAGGGGCGTTTGGAAAAATACATACAGACAGTTTTTGAGGTGTTCAACATTAGGCATGAGTCCTCCAGCCAGCTATTCATTAATGCTAAAGCAGCTGTAAGATCTTTTGCCACCTGCTGGACACTGTTTGCTTGCGTATATATAACTGCATCATCCGCATACATTTGAGCAAATATATTTGGACAGACTTCAGGTAAGTTATTGATAAAAAGAGAGAACAATAAGGGCCCAAGAACAGATCCTTGAGGAACCCCTGTATCACAGTCTAAATATGGAGATTTAACCCCATCCAACACCACACACTGTTTCCTGTGCGAGAGATATGAGGCAAACCACTGAAAAGCCTGACTGGAGATATTAAACTGAGTCAATCTGGACAACAATATCTGATGGTTTACAGAGTCGAAAGCCTTCTTCAGATCTAAAAATACAGCTCCAACATAGGGACTCTTGTCCAGCAAGCTCTTCAAGTTCTCCACTAACATACAAAGGGCAGTATCTGTGGAGTGATGTGCACGGTAGAACATTATTTCTTATTTAAAGCACTCAAAACATTTGGTTTTGGTCCAAACTTTGTGTCAACTATCGAAATGTTTTATAAAAATATTGACAGTTGTGTCATACTATATCCAAATACTACTAAAAGATTTCCAGTCATGAGATCTGTTCGCCAGGGTTGCCCAATTTCACCCTTTTTATTTTTGATTGTGGCTGAACTACTTTCATTACACATTTTGAATAGCCCAGTTATTAAAGGTTTATCTATTTTTGGTAAAGAAATCAGAGTGACTCAACTAGCAGATGACACCGTTTTATTCTTAAAAAACAAAGATCAGATTGAAAATGCTATTTCATTAATAAATGAATTCTCAATTGCCTCTGGATTAAAACTAAATAAATCTAAATGTGAAATTTTATGTTTGTACCAATCAAATGTCAAATCCTTATACAATATTCCTGTCAAAAACTGTGTTAGATAGCTTGGTATTCATGTCTGTAAGAATGACACAGAGCGTCAACAACTCAACTTCTCTCCCAGGATGGAAAAAACTAAAACTATACTGAACTTATGGCTCCAAAGAGACCTATCAATTTTTGGTAGAATCCTTTTGACTAAAGCTGAAGGTGTTTCCAGATTTGTGTATACAGCCCTTTCCCTTAATGTGTATGATTCCACATGTAAAAATGTTAATAACTTATTTGTTGACTTTGTATGGAAGAATAAGCACCATCATCTAAAAAAATCATTGCTTTGTGGACCTAAAGATAAAGGTGGTTTTGGCCTTCTGGACTTCATGGACCTGAACTATACATTTAAGGTGAAATGGCTAAAAGAATGCTTAAAATCTCCTGGATCATTATGGCATTTCATTCCACATAACATTTTTAGAAATGTTGGAGGTTTGCAGTTCTTATTGTCTTGTAATTACAGTATATCAAAGTTACCAGTTAAAATGTCTGCATTTTATCAACAAGCATTGTTGGCTTGGAAATTATGTTATTCACATAACTTTTCTCCACATAGATCCATTATCTGGAATAACGAATGTATTACTAAGAGGAACAAATCACTATATCTGCAGAATTGGATCGATAAAAATATAATCTATTTAAATGACTTATTTGACTCTGAAGGCCAACTACTCAGTTACAATGACATTATTACAGAAAAAACATTCCCTATCAAATTTAAAGATTTTAGCTCAGTGATAAAGTCCGTTCCCAGCGGACTGACTGAGTTGATGAAAACTTACAAAAAACAGAACACACCGCAGGCATCTGTTTGCACTCTTTATATAAATGGTATTGATCTTTTAAGCAAGAAATGCACCAATAAACATATTAGAGAATGTTTGTATAATGCGAAGAAAATAACTCCAAGAGGGAAGTTTTTTTGGAATGCTATTTTTGATAACATCAACAGGGATAAAGCGTGGCTTGTTCCTTTTAGATTTTGTATTACAAACAAAGTTAGAGAATTACATTTGAAAATATTACACAACATATATCCATCCAACACATACATTTCAAGGTTCTGTGACATTGATAGAAAATGCACCTTTTGTAAAATTGAACTTGAAAGTGTTATTCATTTGTTTTATGGCTGTTCATATAGTGCTACATTTTGGAGGAAGCTTGAAAATTATATACTGTGCAAAACAACATACGAAATCAAAATTGAAGGAAAAAACATTATCACTTATTTTGAAACCAAAGAAAAAAAAATATGTACTATTGTCAATCTTTATATCTCATTAGGGAAATTCCATATACATAAATGTAAATTTCAAAACTCAACCCCATCATTTAATTTGTTTTTGATTGAAATTGAATATTACTTAAACTCTCTTAAATTAACTTCCAATAAAAAAGGTTTATCATTGATTGAAATTCATTCAGAAATGTTTAATGAATGAGCTGTCACAAATATAACTTTTAAGTACAAAGTTGTTATGAAGTCTGTCACATCCCTCCTTTTTGTTTTCTTTTTTCCTTTATTTATTTATCCTTCTTATTTCATCGTACTGTATATTGTTACTCTTATTTGCCTTGTATGTCTACTGTACAAACTGAACTGGAATGACTGACTGTTCGCTTTATTATTTCAAATAAAGTTGTTAAAAAAAATAGGACAGCCAATAGCAATTTTCCTTACTGAGGAGTTGACAACACTGCCAGACGACTCCGACCCCGGCCTCCGCTTGCCGCCTTTTATTGAAAATGCATACAGTTTACACAAGCACCACCCATTGTAACCCCCCTATGGTTATAAAAGGTAAGGCACTCTGTGTGTGTGTATGCATGTGGCTTGCACATGCATACACATGTTTGCACATGCATACACATGTTTACACATGAGTGAGTGTCTATCTCTCTGTGTGCGTGACTTCCTGGTTACAACTGTTTGGTCATAAAAAAAGGGTCATCTCCCCTCACCCTGTATATGGCTTAACCCCTCTAATGGTCTAACCACACACAAGCACAGGTGAGGTTATACATGGCAAGAAGTAAACATCCTCACTAAATAAGGACAGAGAACCGTCACATAGGATGTGCCTGCAGTTAAACGCTATGACTAATTGCCTCCCCCACAACCTAGATGTGTAAGGGAAAGAGAACAGAAGAATATCTAAACATGCAGTTTAAGGCAAGGTTTACAAATTTAAGTACAACAATGGCAACATTATCAAAATCAACCTAACTGGAAAAATAAAAAAGAGAAAACAAGACTAGAATATAAAAATCTCATGTTTTCTCATCAAATCTGACAAAACAGCCTATGCAGAAAAAACAATAATAAACAAAACTAAAATATGAAACCTAAAGCATGAGGTCAAAGACCCCGAATTATGACATTAACTAACAAGTATGTTAGTTACATTATGTGTAGTCACTGATCTAAAAATCAAGGCAACAGTAGGTATATGTTCATTTGCCTGTGAATTGTTCTCTTACAAATTATATTATATAGTATTATATATTTTTTTTATTACATGATTTTAAAAAATCACTGATTAAAATTTACATGTGCTTGTAAACATATTTTGCGAAACTATTTTGCATATTTTGCTGTCACTGGAATATGTTGCCATCAGTGTTGAGGAATAACGGAATACATGTACTGCCGTTACATATTTAAAATACAAAATATGAGTAACTGTATTCCGTTACGGTTACCATTTAAAAAGGTGGTATTCAGAATACAGTTACTTTGCTGAAATAAAGGGATTACACGGCGGTCTTTTCCTATTTCATATGTTAGGCTATTCCCTCTCTATTTTTGGTAATTTCACACCGGTGGAAACCCACACAAAACACACATTAAGAGGCTCAAATGCCTGTGTCTCAATCTCGCGTCTCATAATGACGTGAAGAATGACGTCCCTTTACTACGGTTCGGAGCCGCAGACCTGTTTTATATACGCGCCGAATAGTTTTCTATACGAGATCACTGCAAAAAGTGCAGCCTTACCTAATGTCCACCTACTGTTACTCATTTTATATTAAGATTTAAAAATCTAGTTGGTATTGGTATGGCGAGTAACCTTCAGTAATAGTAATAAATCACACAGCAATAGTACATTCATGTAGTTGTAAAAAGCACCACAATACATTAAGTAATCCAAAGTATTAACAATACGTTACTCTCATTGAGTAACGTAACTGAATATGTTACAAAATACATTTTGGGGCATGTATTCTGTAATCTGTAGTGGAATACATGTTAAAAGTAACCTTCCCAATACTGCTCACCGAGCATGAGGCAGGCTTGGAAAAGCAGAAGTGGGTCTGATTGCTGCACACAATAAAATGCATAGTGCACTCTGTGGTTCTCACTGGTTCTCTGATTGGACAATCCTCCAGTCAGAGTGAACATGTTTGTGACCCAGAGTTCACCTTTAGCTTGACTCAGTTTAAAAGTGAAGAGGTACAACATAAAAATGTAAGAGTTGGTCCATTAAATTTACCCCTCAGTGGTTTTAGGGTATAAATTATCACATTTTTTTCCTTTATATGGCACAGATCTGAAAATTTGTCATATGATAAATAAACCAATTTTTTTTAAGTTTGTGAAATATTAATAATAGTGCTGTCAGCACTAATTAATAATAATATGCATAGTTGAAAATGCCAGCGGGTCAAAATGATCTTTGCAGCATTTTCAAGTGTGAATGTTGAAAGCTCAGTTAAGTCTGAGGTAAGATCTGCTAAAGTTTATTTCTGAACCACATGAACCCACATGTGGATTTTTGTGTAAATGTCTGTGTGCCATTTAGGCTCTTTTTAGACTGCAGATCCATGGTCTGATATAACTGGACTAAAGAGTGAATGCTAATATACGAACACTGAGGCAGCCCATGTAACACCGGCATGATAATATATTAAGTAATCCAAAGTATTCAGAATACGTTACTCACATATGTATTCTGTAATCTGTAGTGGAATAAAAGTAACCTTCCCAATACTGGTTGCCATGCATACCTGTGCATAAGTTTCATCAAACACTGACAATAGTAGTGCCTATAAGACTTGCATAGTGCTTTTCAAAGAACCCAGGTCACACACAAAAAGTCAAAGGCTACATAGCATACATTTTCACTGCTATGCACATGACACCCAACTCTCTCTATCCATGAAGCCAGTAGGAGCGGTCTACGTGGGCTGGGTCCTTAGAAGGTCGGGTAGGCCGGAAGTACACGACTGCGAAATTGGACGGTCTAGCCTTCAGATTTACGTCACCGCTGTCTCGGTGGAGTTTAATAAACTCAGCTGTCTGCTCCTTGCTATCTAAAATATAACAGGACACTGGTGTAAATTCTCGACCATCTCACACTTCTGTTTAATCAGTTTTCTGTTTGACATGTATTCAGCTGTGTGAAAACCACCCGGGGGATTAATAAAGTTTTATTTTATCTAATCTAATCTAATAACTTTAATCTCAGTCAAACCGATTTACTCACGAACAAATAAAACACTGAAAAAAGCCAAACAATAACATTTTTAGGTTATCTAAGTCACTTATATATTGTGTCTAACCTGAGTAGCGAAAGACCGTAGCGATCTGAAAATGATGTGATGGAAGTTTGCTGTTCTCGGCGGCTTCAGTGACCCTCAAGCTCCCGGCTAGCTATCAAGCTGGTGGATAACAGACATCTCAGAAAGCACTTTTGCAAATATGTGATATCTTGATAAACCGAGCAGATATTTGAAGTTTACACACCCACATTCTAAAAGTTTGTTTTGTGACCCAGAAAGAGTAATAAGAGTAATATTAAAGACTTAGTAGCAGCCGCTATTGTTGAAAACTGGAATTGGCTGGGGTGCACTATGAATTCTGGGATATGGTGGGCCATGAAGGATACCCATCCTTCAAATTTGGGGAAAAGGAGGACGCATTTGTTGGCTGCATTCGGAGGAGTCTATGAATTTGGACGCCCCCTGAGTGCATCATGGGAATCCTCCAGCAGCCTACACCTATTGCATGGTGATTTTGTCCTTGAGTTTCAGTTACTGTTTATGTTCTATTAGTATTCTTCTTTGGTTTGTGTCCTGTCTGGGTGTTCCTACACTTTGTTACTTCCTGTTTTATTTTATCAGTCTCTCCTCTTGTGTGCCTTGTGTCAGGTCACACTTCCCCTGATCCCATTAGTTAAGATTCTGTTTGTGTTTCATTGTCCTCAGCTGTCAGTGGATTTAAGGCCTAAGTGTTGCTTTAACTTATAGGCTCCTCCGGCGCACCACCGTGCATACTGACTGCACGTTGTAATCTCTGTAGTAAACACAGAGATGGGTCCACTGACAGAGGCCATAAGAAGATAATTTGTAACCTTCACTAAAGCTGTTTATGAATGGTTTTCTCTGAGCGTGCTCAGTCTCAGACTGTCTCTTCCTTCATGGAAGGGTGTCTCAAAAGACACTGTTCCCACGCTGGTCAGTGTCTTGGGCCTGCTCTAAAAAGCTGTTGTTTCTTGTTTATCCTTGAGTGTATTTTTAAAATTCTTTCTTGTTTTTAAGTGCTTAAATGGCCTTGCCACACCCTACCTCTCTTAGCTGCTGCACTTGCACTTCCCTCACCAGCTGCTCTTGGATGTGCTGAGGACACAGTGGAAGTTCAGATGGCACAGGGATTTTGCTATAGTGGCTAGCAATTGGTAGAAATCATTGCTGTTTCACATTAGGTAGACCTTTTCACTACCGATTTTTAAATGCATTCTGAAGACCTGACTCTTCCGCTTGGCGTTTGACTCAGTTTTGAGATCTTGATTTTGTTTATTTATTTGTTTGATTATTTGTTTCACTAATGTTTACTTATATCCTGTAATGTATTGATGGTTTTATTTTGTATTGTAAATTTAATTCTGTTTATTTTATTTTAATGACTTAAATGAAAACTTCAATCCATAAAGAATCCTCCAATTACTTATAAATCATTGTGCCATCTGGTAGTCTTTATGAAAATCATCAGAGGAGTGCAGCACAAACTGATGTCAGTTTAACAACCTCTCCCTGAACCCAATTTTTAGGTTTTGGATCAGAAATTAAATCAGTGAATAAAAATCAATGTCCCAAATGACTGTTATCACCTACAATATATTTTTTTAACTGGTTCCGCTATTCCACGGGATATATATGTTTTTCATCTTTTATTATGATTACTACCACTGGTAATACTACTGCTATGGCTATAGTTATTACTAGCAAAACTTCACTGTACGCAAGGTCTTTGCTAGAGCTGCAGCACTTTTTTCAAATTTTTAATTCTGTATTTGGCTGTAAGTGGAAAAAAACCATGGGCAGAAATCTGTGCCATCAGAAACTGAATTTGAATAAGTTAAATTTGAATTTGAATTGCTTGGATTGAACCTGAATTGTAACTTGAATAAATGCTTTTAAAAACTGAATATGAATTAGCCTAATTTGAAATTCAATTTATTGGTTTGAAAATGATCATCACTAAATTGAAATTGAATTTTATATTTTGGAAATGAATTGATTTGCTTTGAAACTGCATTTTATCCTTTAAAAATTCAGCTCTCGAATAATTTCAGATTCACTTCTCACAATTCAATTTCAGTTCCAAAATTCAGTTTTTTGGGACTTGCATCCGGTTCCGGTTCAAGCGCAGATTAATAGAACTACAGACTGATAGCGTTACTGACGGAATCTACAGCGTCTTGAGCTGAATTAAGACTTCAGAAGTCATTCGTCATGTCGAATGACCAGCGGATAAACTCTCAGGTTGGTAATAAATGTATTACATGTATAAGAACAAGCGTCATGTTAACAATTGATAGCCGTACAGTAACTTTTATGCTTATTGTAGCTGTTAGCTAAAAACGCTAATTTAGCCTAGTTTGCCCTGGATTCAGCTTTGACAAACAAATATGATCGACTGTTTCTAGTAGAATTCCAAAGTTGTCATCTTGGACCCTGTCAGAGCCCTGTATGCTTGCAGAGACCCCTACAGTAAGGAAACGTGCAAAACGCTGTCCAAACCTTTGTATTTGAGCTTTATTTATGTCTTACACAGCATCCCAACTCTTTAGCTAACTTAATAACTTTAGCTAAAGTGAATAGTTAGTCTAATTCATTAGTGCAGCATTACTGGATCACCTCTGTTTGAAGTGATATGATAGGTGACTATCACTGTGTTTAACTATCATAATAATTCTTAGGGTACTGAGTGCATGCTTATTAGTTGTTTTTTTTAAACATACTGCTCCATTGCTATGTTTGACAGGCTGAAGTTGTCGGGTCACCTCCTAAATCGACCATCTTTTACAGGTGTTTTGTGCCAGAAATGGAGTGTCCACTGAAAACTGAAGATACTGAATCTCTACGCCATGCCATTGATCCCTCCTGTGCCTTCATCTAGACAAGAGACATTAACTTAACCACTCTCACATGCTCTGTACCTACATCACCTTCCCTGACAGTCGTAGCTTGGCTCATCTGAGGGTGAAATTATAAGAATGTGTTACTTTGCAAAGTGCTCTCTAGGGTTCCTAAATAAAATATGGCATTGAGGTCATTTCTTTTGAATTAATCCCTTCTTCTGAAATATAAGAACCTCTCCTGGTTTTAATGGCACTTTGGATTTCCTTACTTTCTGTTCCACTCCCAACCCCAAATAGATGCTGACACAGTAACATGGAAGAGGGAAAGAAGCTGGAAAGGACTACTATAAATAAACCTAATGCCTAACAATGAAAAATGTAAAATAAGAACAATAATAATAATAAAGATAAAAGATGAAGTAACAAGTTTTTAGTTTTTTGTTTATTCCAAATGATCATCCAGATGTCTGTGACATGTGATGACAAACACCATAATGGAAGGCCTTAGTCATCACATGCTTAAACTCATCATATATTTTTGCATATGCTGAACAGGCAGTCAGACATGCTGTAACTGTGGGGTAGAAAACTGCATGAACACCATACGGCAGGGGTCTCAAACTCCAGTCCTCGAGGGCCGCTGTCCTGCAACTTTTCCATGTGTCCCTGTTCAATATATAAAATTCAATTTCAATTTAGTGATGATCATTTTCAAACCATAAATTCAATTTCAAATTAGACTAATTCAAATTCAGTTTTCAAAAGTATTTATTCAAGTTACAATTCAGATTCAATCTGAGCAATTCAAATTCAAATTTAACTTATTCAAATTCAGTTTCTGATGGCACAGATTTCTGCCCATAAAAAACTGCACTCCACATACAAATTTTGGTGACAGTTAGTTTAGACATGCACAATGTATGTTGAATATGACAAAAATGCAAACAGAGAGTGCAACATTGCAAAGAATTAAGATTCATATTGTTCTTGAAACAGATGTTAACATTCGCTATATAGCTGATGATCTTTGTGCAAAGTTATCTTGAGATTCAAACCTGTTGTGTGTTTAAATGCAGCATATTATATTTTTATTCTTAACATACTCAATTTAGGATAGTTAATATTCACCTGGTGTGTGTTTAACCAAGTATTTTTATTTCAGTCATAATCTCCTTTCCTGTGAGTCTTCAAATCCATACAGTTTTTAATAGCCTCACTTACAGAGTGTTTTAGTGTAGTACATCCGGGCCAACTCTGCTCAAGAGAGTTCAAACTGCCCCACTGACATCCTGAAATATGTATGAAACCTTCAACTCATGGATCAAACAACGGACTTCTCCCTGCTGCTAACTTCTTCTGAGAATTGGATGAACCCAGCCTAACAAGGAGTATATATATATATATATATATCTATATATATATATGTATATCTATCTATCTGTCTATCTATCTATCTATCTATCTATCTATCTATCTATCTATCTATCTATCTATCTATCTATCTATCTATCTATCTATCTATCTATCTATCTATCTATCTATCTATCTATCTATCTATCTATATATATATATATATATATATATCTATATATATATATATATATATATATATATATATATATATATGTATCCTTTCTTATTTCAGTCCTTTGCATCTTTTATTTTGGAAAAATGCAAAACAAAAAAAAAGTATGTGAATTTAAAAAAAAAGTGGACTGCAATGGGACAAGACTGTAAATGATTTAATTTTCATGTTGGTGTTTTTAAACTCAGCATAATTGAATTAGGTAATATCAACTATTTTCTAGAACAGCACAGTTGGGCTCAGCCAGCCCTTAGTACTTCAGCACACTTCCTTCCTGTTCCAACATGGCTGCACACCAGTGCACAAAGTAGGTCCATAAAGACATGGATGAGCCAGTTTGACAAGTCCTGACCGCCACCTGATAGACACCTTTGGGATGAATTAGACTGGAGACTGTAAGCCAAACCTTCTCATTCAGCATCAGTGTCTGACCTCACAAATGGAATAATTCTCAGAAATTCCTATAATAACTTATAAATCTGAGGAAAGCTTTTCCAGAAAGTGTAGTGGATTTTTGTATGACATATACCTATAAATCTAACATGATGGATTTTTGTACTTATATATCGATCTGAATAACTTTCATGTGGAGTTTTAGGCATGCAGTGGTTCAAACACACACACACACACACACACACACACACACACACACACACACACACACACAGTCATGCAGCACACTCATGAGGCATATCTTCACTGTCCTGTACACACACACACACACTATAAACCTACACTGGAGTGTTTTATTTTTATGTTATGCATTTAACTCATATATTTGATGTACAAACCGGATTCCAAAAAAGTTGGGACACTAAACAAATTGTGAATAAAAACTGAATGCAATGATGTGGAGATGGCAAATGTCAATATTTTATTTGTAATAGAACGTAGGTGACAGATCAAAAGTTTATTCCGAGAAAATGTATCATTTCAAAGGAAAAATATGTTGATTCAAAATTTCACAGTGTCAACAAATCCCAAAAAAGTTGGGACAAGTAGCAATAAGAGGCTGGAAAAAGTAAATGTGAGCATAACGAAGAGCTGGAAGACCAATTAACACTAATTAGGTTAATTGGCAACATGATTGGGTATAAAAAGAGCTTCTCAGAGTGGCAGTGTCTCTCAGAAGCCAAGATGGGTAGAGGATCACCAATTCCCACAATGTTGCGCAGAAAGATAGTGGAGCAATATCAGAAAGGTGTTACCCAGCGAAAAATTGCAAAGACTTTGCAGTTATCATCATCAACTGTGCATAACATCATCCGAAGATTCAGAGAATCTGGAACAATCTCTGCGCGTAAGGGTCAAGGGCGTAAACCCATACTGGACGCCCGTGATCTCCGGGCCCTTAAACGACACTGCACCACAAACAGGAATGCTACTGTAAAGGAAATCACAGAATGGGCTCAGGAATACTTCCAGAAACCATTGTCAGTGAACACAATCCACCGTGCCATCCGCCGTTGCCAGCTGAAACTCTACAGTGCAAAGAAGAAGCCATTTCTAAGCAAGATCCACAAGCTCAGGCGTTTTCACTGGGCCAGGGATCATGTAAAATGGAGTGTGGCAAAATGGAAGACTGTTCTGTGGTCAGACGAGTCACGATTCCAAGTTCTTTTTGGAAATGTGGGACGCCATGTCATCTGGACCAAAGAGGACAAGGACAACCCAAGTTGTTATCAACGCTCAGTTCAGAAGCCTGCATCTCTGATGGTATGGGGTTGCATGAGTGCGTGTGGCATGGGCAGCTTGCATGTCTGGAAAGGCACCATCAATGCAGAAAAATATATTCAGGTTCTAGAACAGCATATGCTCCCATCCAGACGTCATCTCTTTCAGGGAAGACCCTGCATTTTTCAACAAGATAATGCCACACCACACGCATCAATCATAACATCATGGCTGCGTAGGAGAAGGATCCGGGTACTGAAATGGCCAGTCTGCAGTCCAGATCTTTCACCTATAGAGAACATTTGGCGCATCATAGAGAGGAAGGTGCGACAAAGAAGGCCCAAGACGATTGAACAGTTAGAGGCCTGTATTAGACACGAATGGGAGAGCATTCCTATTGCTAAACTTGAGAAACTGGTCTCCTCGGTCCCCAGACGTCTGTTGAGTGTTGTAAGAAGAAGGGGATGCCACACAGTGGTGAAAATGGCCTTGTCCCAACTTTTTTGGGATTTGTTGACACCATGACATTTTGAATCACCATATTTTTCCCTTCAGATGATAAATTTTCTCAGTTTCAACTTTTGTTCCGTGATTTATGTTATATTCTGAATAACATATTGACATTTGCCATCTCCACATCATTGCATTCAGTTTTTATGCACAATTTGTTTAGTGTCCCAACTTTTTTGGAATCCGGTTTGTAGTTAGGCCAAGTATTATTCATATGGATATCATAAGATTATCACAAAAACTATGCTATTTGCTGTATTAATGTGTGACCTTTGACCATGTTGTGACCTATTGTCAGAGGGTAAAGCAAAGGGTTAACCTAGGGGTGTCACTTTGGACCGGGCGCTCAGCCAGCGCCAGGTGTGAACTCTGGCCGGCATTTGACCCTGCACCTGCTGCTCCTGGGTGCGTGGGAAAGTTACTCAGCAGCAGGAGGTGGGACTACTGGTACCTTTAAAAGGGGGCCAGGGACAGCCCTCTGGGCTTTTTTCTGCTGTCTGTCCGTGGGGTTGGTCCCTACCTGCATGCGCTTACTGCGAACACCCTAGGGGAGCTTTGCTTTTCCTTCTGTTTTGCTGAGCTACACTGTTCAATAAAACAGCTGGCATAGAACTTTGCTCCTCTCCTGTAATTTTTGTGTTTTTGACTTTAATTGAAATTGGGAAGCTGAGATCCACCTATTGCTAATTTGAAGAATTACTCTCCATTGTGACAACTACAAAAGGCAGAAGCAGGACTCCATAAACTCTATGGATTAATGTCACATAAGTTCATATGTGTGTGAAGGCAAATGAGTAAATAGTTTTTTGGCAGTATAGGGACAGCAAATTAAACTAATACAAATATGAGTCTATACGTCTATACAATAATACAAGCACCCCAGCTAAAATGATTTAAAACCACAAGGGCAGTGTGCAAAAAACTACATAAGGCCCAACAATAAAACAAAAGCAAACAGCACACAATAAGAGTGGCACACCCAGGCCTGAGATACACTACACTTTATCCCATGCCCAAAAACCCCAAATGGGGAAGCAGTGACTCGTACAAAGTCTTTTCAGTCTTGGATGGAGATGAGCTAGAGGATTTCAGTCTCATTGACAAAGGGAAATGGTAAATGGTAAATGGACTGATTCTTATATAGCGCTTTTCTACTCTCCCGGAGTACTCAAAGCGCTCTATACAACATGCCTCATTCACCCATTCACACCCACTCATACAAGCACTTCTATACACAAGTGCAAACTAACTTGCATTCACACACATTCACACTCCGATGAACGCATCGGAGGGCAACGTGGGGTTAGTATCTTGCCCAAGGATACTCGGCATGCAGACTGGGAAAGCCAAGGATCAAACCACCGACCTTCCGATCAGTAGCTGATCTGCTCTACCACCTGAGCCACAGCCACCCAAGCACAAGGGGTGCTTCACATTTGGGTGGTTGGAGTTGTACAGTTCTCAGTGTCCTTAACAAATTTCAGGAACATGCTTGTTATTCCTTCATCATTAATGCACAGAGCTCCGCCTCTTCTTTTATACTGACTTCTAGCCCTGTTTACATCAGCTACACAGGTCTAGGGTGCGGTAACATTTCTGGTCACACACCACTTTGAATGGTCACTTCCAGTGCCCCATTTCCCCACGTCAGTGTTTATCGTTTTAATATTGTATTCACTAACAGTGTCTGAGCAGTAGGAAGAGGTCCAAAATTGCTGACAGCCCCAGGTCTGCACATTCACATCGCTGCTGACAAGCTGGATGATAGTGTAGTACAGGTCTCCATCTGCAAGAAGATTAAGAAACATTATATCCTTTAACACATTAAATGGAACTGGCACTATACAAATATTATTCTGCCCACTGCACTGCAAACTGAATCATTTTGACACTATCAGATGTTTCAGCAAACATATTTTAATCAGGGCAACTGGTTTGCCTATCATTTCATAGTAGTTTGTGTCTGGGTCCCTTGCTGTGCATACTGGCTGGATGCGAGGAGAACACAAACTGAACCCCAGCACAAAGCACAGAGGGCATCAATGATCACAGATCAAACATTAAGTCAGAAACAGAATGTAAGGCAGGAAGTGAATTTCAGAAATGCAGCAACTGTCAGCTGCTGAAAGCAGCATAAATATTACGTCCTAAATGGGATTGCTATTTAACATGTCTAATGAGCAATCATCAGTTGATATAGACTGGTGATTCACGCATCCTAACACCTGCCCTTTCTTTATTGTTCTAACCTTCTATATCTCTACCAACCCAGCTGAGTTTTCCTGTTAACTGATCCACTCAGTGACAGCAGGTTGCTCAGTTGTTTCAAAATAGGCGAACACCGCTGTAACCCAATAAAAGCTTAATCAAATCAAATTGGTGTAATTTAAATCATAGCTAGTAGTTTAAACTTTAAAAATGCACATGCAGACATCTCACCTGGTTCCTCCGCCTGTTGTTTAGCAATGCTATAAAATGTTTGACCTCCTCTGGATGTCAGCATCTGGAAGGTTCTGGGTGCGTGTTCCTGTTGCGTCAATGAGCTCTTGATGGAAATCATCTGGAATATGATGATTGAAAGGAAAAGCTCCGATGTACTGCTGATGTTTACCTGGAAACAGTGAAATGACACCCATTTACTGTTAACTTCAGTTGATCCTCTATGTTTGTGAAATTTAGAGTTTGAACTGAGCTTGTTACCAATTTGACTGAACTCGCTGTAGTTGAAAGTTGAACATTGAGCATTTTTGAATCCGCTGTTAGGCCAGAAATTGTTTTGGTCTCTCTTGAAGGGAAACTATGGGACTCTGTGTAAGAGCCAGACCCCATATCCATTTTTTTTCTACTATTAGAACCCCTGTGGACAGTGAACAGTTTTAATTTTATGTGATGCAAGCTTGAGAGTGTGTTTTTTGTAAAAACATGCTTGCTCTACCTTTACTGTGGCCATACTTTTCAGGGCTCTAGAGTGCGACCAAATTTTTCAGTGGTGCGACTAAAAAAAATATTTGGTCGCAAATATTTTCGGGTAACAAAAAAAAAAAAAAAAAAAAAAAAAAAATCTCTGCAACTCTCCGTGTGGTCAACAACAGACACACATTATGCCCCTATCGTGGACTGAACAAATCAGAGATAGTCAGGGGCGGGACCTCTCTGATTGGCCGTGGTCCAGTTGAAACTGCAGGTGGAAGAGAGAAGTGAGTAGCTTGAATACAGCGATATCAATTCATTAACGGATTCCACACAAAGATGTAAACACAGAGCGGACCCGACGCATCAGAATCAGCTTTGTCTTTCTCGGCTTTCTCACCCCACGGCCCGAACACGGACACGCTGTCGGAGCTTAGCGATTCTGATGCGTCGCGTCCGCGCTGTGTTTACGTCTTTTTTGCGCTGATTCTGAGCTGCAGGTTTTGTCTCTCCAACCAAAATTCGTCAAGCCAGCAGCAAAAGAAGCAGCAAATTGCGCTTCACATTTGATCAATGTCGTCATGAATTCCCTCTGACTTTTGCTGTTTTGCTTCCACCACGATAAAAATCACACTTCATGCACAGCTCCCCCTCTCTCTCTCTCTCTCTGTACTTCAAGAACAGTTTCCCGTCTCAAATCTCTGTTTTCTGCATTATTCATTCGCTTATTACCCACCAGTCTACCGTTGTTTACAGAGCTGTCGGCCGCTGTCTTTTTCTTTTCTTTTTCTTTTCTTTTTCTTTTTTTCACTTAAATGACCTCGGACAAGAAAGCCTAATTTCTGCTGTTCAATACTGAAGAAATTTAAACTTCTTAAAATTATGCAAAATTGCAGAATATTGCAGAATATTTTTAAGGTTATCTGCTATAAAACGCCAGACCAGGAAAATCTCCTTCATGTTTTTCTGTGTTTTATTCTCAGTCACTTTCACACAAAGGCATCTGCTGTGATGTTCACAATTCTGATGAAGTCTCACATGTATCAGTACTGATAAATGATCAGAATTATAATATTTCTGACTGTCTGAGGCAAAACTGAATCGAATCAGGACCAGAGATGGGCAGTAACGCGTTACTTGTAATTTTTGCTTGATGCATAAAGTTAAAAGATTAAAACTAATAAAACAAGTTTTAAAAAGAGACTTTTCCATTTGATTACATTTTGTATGATGAATTATGCAGAAAAAGTAGAATTGGGCTGAAAGATCTATCGCTTTATTACCTATTCAGGTTGTAAATCGTGTTTTTAAAAAGTAACTAAGTAACTAAGTAATTGATTACTTTTGAAAATAAGTAATCAGTAAAGTAACGGGATTACTTTTTGGGGGAAGTAATCAGTAATTAGTAACTGATTACTTTTTTCAAGTAACTTGACCAACACTGATCAGGACTTTGAGAACCGGAAACGAATGGATTATAGAAATCAGTGATGATTCCCAGCCCTAGTGAGCAGCCTAGGCCTGACAGAAGTGGATGTAGCTGTGGGTAATAAGAAAAGATGAAAAGAACTATTGATAACTTTTGTGTTAAGTTAAGGACTGATCCGTTTGAAATTCATAGCCAGCTCTGACACGGTGCCATCAATCTTTGAATGCTGAAAAAACAGCAGTGTATCCAGAAAACACATTATATGCTGCAATAAATGCACTGCCCAAGTGTCCCCTCTCCCCACTGCCTTTCAGCAGCAGGTAGCAGCAAACAGGTCGTCAGAGGAGCCAAGATGATGATTAAGTTTAACATTTTCTACAATATTGACAAAGCAATTTAAGCACAAGTTTGTTAGTTAATAATTTAGAAATGAATATTGTCTGTATGGACTCCCCCCCCCCAAAGAAAGTGCACATGTAAAACTGCGGTGTTAAGCGATGCGGTTGAAAAATTTCAGTGCGCCTAACTTTTGTGCCGGTACGCCTAAATTTTTAAAGTTAGGCGTACCGGTGCACCCATGTCAAAAAGTCTAGAGCCCTGCTTTTTAAAATTTACATTATGACTAGTATTAGTCATAATGAGGTACATGTTCATTGATGGTAATTTTTCATCAGTGTAGCCAAAATGAAAAGCTACATAACTTTGGAGACAATATTTTCACAGCTGAAAGGAAATCCAGACTTTTATATTTGACTACATTTACTTCGGTGTTTAAGTAACTGTATTTTGCAAATTTAGGTCTCTATAAAATGTCTTCATATTTAAAAAAAATATATATTTATGGGTTAAACTCAAGGGATGTTAATTCTTAACTTCCATTATTAATGGCTTATTTAACTTAACATTACTGTATTTGTTATTTATTGTTATATTTAACAGAAATGTGTTCTTTAAACAAATGTAAACCACTTAGCAGTTCAATTTAAAAGGCCCATCTTATTTCTTTTTTGAATGTTTACTATTTTTGAATAATTAGACAAATTAATTGATCTAATTGTTTGATTAATTGATGAAATAATCAGTAGAATAAATGATTATTAAAATATATTTATAAAATATACTTTATCCTATCCATCTTTAAGTCTGATGTCATTAGTCATTTCCGGGTCCAAACTCCACTGCAGGTCCCAAAGTCAAACGAGCACTGCGGCATCACTGAGAATTAAAAACTATCATTTATCTTTAATAAAATGATCAGTGTTGCTGCTTAACCAGGTGTAACAATTAAGTTTAACATCCAGACATCCATGAAAACAGGATTTATTAAATTTAACAGAGTTAGAAGTTAGCAGGGAGTTAGCTCGCTAGTTTCCACCTAAACATGATGTATCATGTTCTGACAGAGAGATTTCTGAAAAAAATTAAGACGTACAGCTCTGTTATCACTTCCAACATAAATGAAGACAGAAAACTAAACAGCAGTGACTTTTGTAGGGTTACTGAATTTGGACTAGCTGGTATATAATGATATACTGCATGATCGCTAGTGACACAGCTTTGTTAGCATAACATAAACACAGTGAAGCTGGAGGATGAACGCTAACTTTTCTCCACTCAAAAGTTAACGTGAGGGTTCCTGATGGTTAGGGACTGTGAGGTAGTCAGACTCGAACATCAAGGAAGGTGGTAGGGAAGCAGACTCAGCAGACATTTCAAGTTTCCAGAGGTAGGCAATTTATTTACAGTGAACTCCATTTAATAGTGATGGGTCCTGCAACACTGACGCACCGACACATGTATCAAGCTCACCTAGCGAAGCCTGTATCGGTGCGTGCGTCGCTTTAAGAAAAAGTCACAGCTGCTGTATCGCTCATTGCCAAATGCGCCAAACTGTGTTTAAAAAGTACTGCATCCGCATCTGTCAACGGAACGAGTCGCCACAAAAAAAAAAAAAAAACACGAAATTACTCTCGCAAAGATTAAAAAACAAACAAAAACACCACATCTCTCCATAACAAAATGGAGCCTGAAAGAAAAAGAAATGTTTCTGCTGTGTGGGATCATTTTGATCTTTTAACTGCAAATAGTTTGTCTGTCTTTGTTTCAGTGTAATCTGTCAGAACAGGAAAAACAGCAATGTGACTTGCAGTGTAAATTATTTATTTCATTTTATGCAGGTTAAATGTTGCATCTGTTCTGCATTTCTTACACAAACAAAAACACCTCCTCAGTGTTTGGGCATTACAGAGCCAAACATGAAAATGAGGAGACAAACACACTGAGAATGAACACAGGTCGGCCTATATTGACACTGAACAGCTTTATCATCATTTTTTTTATTAATATGTGTTTTATTATTTTGAAATCAAGCATCTAGGAAGACTATTCTGGACCAGGCAGTCCTGAATTTTATTATAAAGGACTGCCAACCCCTTAGTATTGTGGAGAGTGTCGGACAGAAACATTCCAAGATCAGAGGATCCTTTAAGGTACTGGGGGAATAGCAAGACATCTTATCAGAATTTTTTCCACCTGGCTTTACAGTTTTTGTGTACCCCAGCTTCATCTGTGCCTGCGAGTTTTCCAAAGCTGGGGAAATGGTGTAAAAAAAAAAAAAAACGCAATAGACTGAATGCAAAAACATTGGATAAACTTATTTTTCTGAATAGAATTTTATAATAAACTCTGAGTCAAATGGGTAATATTACATTCACAATACTTTCATTTTAATTTTCACTTAGTGTCATTCACAATATATTTTAAAGATTTCTACAATATTTGAAACGTAAAAGATATAAAATGATTCCATGGAAAGTACAATACCTTACAGTGTATGTTAAGAGATTTTGTTTAATGTTTTATTAAATAACATGCTTTCCCTAAATAGGTTTGCGAATGTACAATGATGTTCATATATTTTATACTACATGTATCTTGTCACTACACATGCACGTGAGCCTTGCTGACTTCTAAGAAAATGACTGGCATAAGGAGGTTGCCACAGGAAACCTCACCTTTGCTGAGTTTGCTGAGTCTGCCGTTGGGAACAGGAACCAACTGGCTTCTGTTTCCCTTAAGATAGGCTTGACCAGTTCCTTACTGACAGTTGAACGTATATGTTTTATGCTTTGTAAGGAGTGGTATGTTATCTCTTCCTACATGTGTCTGTGACGCAAACATGCTTGAGTATAAATAAAGCTGACTGCAAAGCCTCGGGGTGAGTACCACCCGATCACTCACCCGTGCGCACGCGCACGTAGTTCTCTGAACAAAACTCTGACTGTTTTGTATTCCTTCAATGTGTTTTATAATGTCTTACCACTGACAGTGTACAAGTATGACTAGGTCATTGAATCAGTGTCTGTTGTGAGTCTCAAGTAAATTGCCTGCAATGATATTTAAGGTCCAGCAGGTGTCATTATGGAGCAAAACAGCAACACTGTGTCGACACAGTATCAATACAGTTTGGGGAATGTGCTGAAACGCTTCACGAGGCCTCATCTACCCATCACTACCATTTAATATATAACTTGACAAAACTTCCCCCCAAAGTCACTCCATTAACAAAACTGAACAGTACATGGATCTGGTAACACGAGCTCAGCTCTCCTCTCTCATCTGAATCTGGCAGAGACTGGCTTTAAATAGGGCCATCAATTTCTCTGCAATTAGCCCAACCAGTACCACTCACTTGAACTGAGGGATCTAAAACTCAACATAGTAGATAAAAAAAAGACACAAAACCTCCTCACACTTCAAATTGGCACATTTACGCAACTAAACGGCTCTATTTATGAAAAAAAAAATTTTCAAAAAATCCTTTCAGACCTTGAGACAAACAAAAGGAAGCATTTCCATAGAAAAAGAAACCCCTCGACTTGGTTCAACCTGCTGATGTCATGTGTGACATCACCAGGACTTAAAATGAGGAAATGCTAGGTGGGTGTTTCCCCACACCTGACCCACACGATCACTGAAAAGAAAGAACAAAGTAAGTATGAACAAATGACTTAATCTGCAACCTAATAAAATATAAAGAAGCATGTAACTGAGTATTTGCCTTAATTTGCAGTATGTTTGTTTTGCCAGCAACAGAATGTTTACACAAACAAACCCGGGTTATCTTCTTGATGCATTCTCAATCATCCAGGGAAGTAAATTTCCAAAAAGTTGATTCTGTTCATCTGGACGTAGCTGGTACTCATGGCCATTGATCAGTGATCATGAGTGATCCACAGCTCTTTCACAGTGCGCATGCGCCAACCAGCGTGCAGCCTGTTACAGTCGCTCCTGCTTTTTCAGGACTCAGGCCGTATTATTTACCCAGGGAATTTTCTCATGTCATCTTGGTGGCTGTTTATGTTCCTCCCTCTACTAACCCCATGTGACACTATCCACTCTGCCGTAGCCCGGTTACAGACTCAGCACCCGAGTGCCTTTATTGTGATCTTAGGTGACTTCAACCATGTATCACTAGACAATATACTACCAACATTCAGACAATATGTGGACTGTCCCACAAGGGGAGAGAAAATTTTAGACCTACTGTATGCTAACATCAAGGATGCATACAGCTCCTCCTCCCTCCCCTCACTTGGTAGGTGTTAAGGGATTTCTTAGGATTTTTATTATGTTATGCTTAAAAGTACATTTCATTATCTAAATGTGTTTGCTCTTTCAGTATTCAGCTTAAATGGGGAAGTTACACTCTGTGCAGACTCAACAGGAAGCCTGCAGCACAGTTCTATTTTATCTCTTCCTGTACGTCTCTGAGAATGCTATGAATAAAAGGCTGACAACTATTGCACTGGGTGCGAGTCTCCCTGAGTCTCGACCGTGTACACGTAAATCTGTCTGAGCCTTTTTATTCTGACCTGAGTTGCAATACAGGAAAACTCCTGACATTTCTTGGTCCTTCGAGCCGGATGGGACACAGCACTTTTGTGTGACCCCACAGGAAAGCCTCATCGAGTCCTGCCGTTGTGAGAAGCCCGCGCTAAAGTCTGTCGACAGCTCCTGTCCAGAAACAGGATAAAGACCAGAAGCGTGAATTCGGGTTCTGGCCAGCGTTTTTAAAAGTGGTCCACGGCGGTGGGGGTCGATGAGGTAGACCTGAGAGACCGGCAGCAACCAGGTGAATATTAACACTCTGAGACACCTCGCGTAAAACACCTAGGCTCGCCCAGAGGGGTTGGTAGCATTCCTAAATGTAAACGCTCGCCTGAAAAAGGGCTGGAAGCATTTTTAGGTGGATTTCTAAAAGTAAACGCTCGCCTGAAAAAGGGCTGGAAGCATTTTTAGATAAACCTGGTCCGTAAGACGTAAAACGCGTTGAAAAGGTTTATTTTTGTTGGTGGAATAAGTTGATTTTACAGCACAATAAGGAGCCTGAACTATTCCACTATTTTGTTTGCTGTTGGCCACCCAAGTACTGGTGAAAAGAGAGAAACAGGTCGTGTTTCATCACGTAAAGGTGACACCGCTTTCAAGAATAGCTTGAAAGTAGAAGGCCGTGTCAACTACCTCTCTCGATTCTCGTGTCAGAGAAGGTGCCGCAGTTGTGTAGTTGTAAAGTATTAAAATTAAAAGGATTAAAATGGGTAACTCACTGCTGACGAGCAGTGGTTAGAAAATGTCCGGATGCCGGACAAATTAGTGCATATAGATGGAGAAATCCAAAGAAAACCTAAATGTCCCACGTGGGAGGGAAAATGCATTGACTAAATTATAAGAAACCCTCCAAGCAGAAATAAATACTGAAAAGGAAGCTAAAAAGAAAACAAAGAGTACACAAGAGTAATATTTTAAAGCATGGAAAGTGGAATGAAGTGGAATAACCAAAAGGTTAAATTAAGGTTAACTTAGAGTAGAGCTTATCTGCGATAAGCATGATAATAGGAGATAATAGGAAGGTTAACAACCTGTAAACTGGTATTAACAATGAAACAAAATTGGGAAGACAACCAAGCTGAATGAATAGTGATGCAGATAATTCACACAAAATATATCAAATAAGAAAGAGAGATGCATAAGGTATATTAAGGCTGTGTCATTGTTCAGCCAAGGAAAATGTCTCCAGCTTGGGAAGGTGTGAAGCTGCAGATTCACACAGACCCGTGATGGATACATAATAAAATATAAACTAATATACTATTGTATATTAGTAGTAAAGTAGTGAAGTAGTGTATTGTAATATACTATTGCTGTTATAAAGAAGGAAAAACAATACAATGATAACATTAATAATGACATACTATTAATAAGAAGGGACACCTCAGTCAGTTATGATGTGAGGTGGAAGATTGTTAAAAGTAGTCTGATTCAAGCTTAAGGTTTGCTCAGACTCAGTACAATGATATATGAGATGAAGAAAATAAGGAAATAACTACACTAATCAGGTGCATAGAGACACTTGACCTGCTTGTAAACCTGTCATCTTAGATGAGACATTGTTAAGATGAAGAGCAAACCTATGCTAACAACCAATGAGCCAAACCCTGTATACTAGTGATGGTAAATTTGATTCTTTTTACTGAATCGAGTTTTAATGAGTCACTCACCAAAGTGAATCGGGTTTTTTGAGTCATTTGAGTCACTGAGTCAGTTGACCAGAGAGTGCAAAAAATGTACATTTTCACTCAAACTTAATTTGTTTCTCTTTTAATGTAAATCCTACTGCTAAGATGAGTGATTCTTAAAGAAAACAACTATTTTATATAGCAAAAAAGAGCAAAAGAATTTCTAAAGGGAACATTTATTTTGTTTATTTTTATTTTATTAGTATTTTCCTTACATGTGTCAAATATATATTTTCTCATGTAAATGTCCACTGAGCTGTGAGCCAGGGGCGGTAGTGTGCCTTAACATTGGTTGCCAACCAAGAAGAAGAAGAAGTAGCTGCGAGCCAGGAGGGAGGGGGTGAGTGAGTGAGTGATTCGTTCGCTCTATGATTCAGCACAGGAGGGAGGGGGTTAGCGAGTCATGAGTGATTCGCTAGCTCTATGATTCAGCACAGGAGGGAGGGGGTTAGCAAGTCATGAGTGATTCGCTAGCTCTATGATTCAGCACAGGAGGGAGGGGGTTAGCGAGTCATGAGTGATTCGCTAGCTCTATGATTCAGCACAGGAGGGAGGGGGTTAGCAAGTCATGAGTGATTCGCTAGCTCTATGATTCAGTACAGGAGGGAGGGGGTTAGCGAGTCATGAGGGATTTGTTTCCCCTACGATTCAGCGCAGGAAAGGAGGGGGTGAGTAGCTCAAATGTGCTGTTAGCATGTTAGCAGAGCGATGCTACTGTGAACCGAGGAGCTATTGTCTTGATGTGAGCTTCTACTCAGGGTTTTTTCTTCCAGTTCAGAGCAGAAATGTTTTTGTTAAGATACTGGATGTTGTGTTTTTCTTCACAATTTGAATTATAAGCTAAATATATTTCTACTAATGAAATTAGTTTGCTAACAGCAACAGGGATGAGTCAGTGAGTCAGTTGCGCTTGTGAATCATGATTCACGAGTCAGTAAAGTGATTCTCGAGTATTGAACGATTCGTTCATGATTCGCGCATCACTACTGTATACAACAGCTAAAGCTACAAGATTGAGAAGCTGAATTAAATAAATATGTGGACACTACCAAGCCAATGAGGAGCGGTGACGTGCATGGAGATGCTGGTTTTGCTCACTACAATTGTATAAATAGAGTTTGAATTCATTACTGTGGATGTACAGTGAGTGACCTCTATATATCTTGAAAAGCATGTCTGAAATACTCGTATGAAAGCATATTTTGAGTGATTCTAACTGTGTAAATGCTGTGAGTAGGTTTTGAGTGATTGGGTGTGATTTGTACGAAAATAATAGAACATAAGTAATAATAACACTACAAAGGTTCATAGTAGAGTGAGTGAACAAGTGGAAGTTTGAGTGTGTGTGATGATGCCTGATGTCTGAAAGGGCTCTGTTCAGGAGTGTGACATAAAGGTGTTGGTTTTAGATCAAGATTTAGCAGAATTAAAGAGGGTTTATAGACTATGAATACAAAGAGAAACAAAAGAGTTCGATTAGTCTGCAGAAACAGGAAATATGTATATAAATATATATGTGTGCCTGTGGTGTGTCAAGACAGCTCACAGAGAGAAACAGAACTCTATGAATAGACTATGAATAGACAACACATACTCAAATTGTTATATGTGAAATTATTTCTGGAATGGGTCAAAAGAGCTAATTTGAACTTAGAACTCAGTGATATGCAGGAGATTGATACTCTGTGCATTGCAGTAATGCAACACAGGGTAGCATTGGACATAATTCTCGCCGAGAAAGGAGAATTCTCTTTAGCAACACATGTTGCACATACATTCCAGATAATGTGCACTCACCGAACATGACTGATGCTCTGAAAACACTGAGACAACTTCGGGACACACAACAACGAGACTATGCCACCAACACAGAAGACTGGCTTACGTGGCTTTGGGAGTCCCCGCTGATTACAGGACTTGTTTTGTTGGTGTTATAATACTGTTATTGTGTCTTTTCACTTCATGTGTCATACCTTGTTTGAAGAACATGGTATCAAAAATGGTAACTGCTTCAATTCATGCTTATATCACCCTATCACAGAATGATGAAGATGATAATGAGACAGACACTTGGATATAGCATACTCACAGAACCCACTATTTTTTGGCTAAAAATGTCTACAAGTGGCCATAGACTGATGCACTGTTAGTGGTTGCTATGTACATATATAGAAGGAAAGATCAAACAACAGGAGGGAATGTTAAGGGATTTCTTAGGATTTTTATTATGTTATGCTTAAAAGTACATTTCATTATCTAAATGTGTTTGCTCTTTCAGTATTCAGCTTAAATGGGGAAGTTACACTCTGTGCAGACTCAACAGGAAGCCTGCAGCACAGTTCTATTTTATCTCTTCCTGTACGTCTCTGAGAATGCTATGAATAAAAGGCTGACAACTATTGCACTGGGTGCGAGTCTCCCTGAGTCTCGACCGTGTACACGTAAACCTGTCTGAGCCTTTTTATTCCGACCTGGGTTGCAGATCATAACCACGTGGCGCTGTCACGTGGTGTTCACTCGCTTTGTGGTAGAGTATCACTTCCTGTTCCTGCTCAAACACAGTGGTGTTTCTGAGTAGCTTTTCTGCTTAGCAATTTAATTAAAAAACTTTTAGATACATTCCTTCTTCATAGTATAATCTTCACGTGCTTCATCTGAAGCACCCTTTCTGTGTACTCACTACCTAATTTATAGCCAAAGTATTCACTCACTGTCTCTGTACTGTTTCGCTAGTTTAGCTTGTAGCCGACTCGTTAGCACCATGGCTACTTCACCTGTCCCTCCTGCACTTTCCTGCTCATTGTGTCAGATGTTTTGCTACTCCTCGGCCTCCTTTAGCAGTAATGATACCTGTAACAAATGTAGCATATTTGCAGCTCTGGAGGCCAGGATTACTGAATTGGAGACTCTGCTTCGCACCCTTCATTCACCCGTAGCTAGCCAGGCCCCTGTAGCTGGTACAGCCGAAGATAGCGTAGGCCCTGCTAGCTGTTCCCCAGCAGACCCCAAGCAGCTGAGGAAAGAGGGCAGCTGGGTGACGGTGAGTGTGTCTAACAGTTTTTCCCCACTCGGCGACACACCCGCCGGGGGTCAAACTCTGGTAATTGGTGATTCTGTTCTCAGACACGTGAAGCTAGAGACACCGGCAACCATAGTCAATTGTCTTCCAGGGGCCAGAGCAGACGACATTGAAGGAAATTTAAAACTGCTGGCTAAGGGTAAACGTAAATACAGTAAGATCATAATTCACGTCGGCAGTAATGACACCCGGTTACTGATCCGGCCGAGTGCAATTAGACGGCATTTTAATGAACACATGTGGAGTCCGAACACTGTGCAGATTCAGCGTTGAACTACCTTACAATAGTCAGAACAAAGGCTTTATAGGGTTTCTGTTGTCAGGCAGACTCAATACAGCATACGTCAATCCAGAACCACAAACGTTCAGTTAACTTTGAACACAGTTTAAAAAAGAACATTGTCTTCGGCTCGAACCCAGGTGCTTCCTGTCACCATCCTGCCCAGGCTTATCTTCTGGAACATCAGGTCCACGTTCTGCACAAACTGTCACTCATGCAGGCACAACTTTGCAGTCGCAAGCAAAACATAATTAAACTCTTACCTATATAAATGAGTCTATCTAATATGTGTGTATGTATGTGTCAGCTTCTGCTGCCCTTTGTTTCACCTCTCAGCTCCCCAGCTAGACCTTGTAACCTTTCCACTAGACAGAAGGCCAGCACGTACACAACTGAAACTCTGTGTGTGTATATGTGTCTCGTCCTTAAATGCTCTCTCCTCTCACCCTTTGCACTTCTGACCTTTCACCAGAACAGAGGCTCATCCTTACATGTAATACCCCAATTGGAACTATATATGTAATATGTTGAGTAAATGTTTTAATCAAGAGCCTCTACTAAATAACCTGCTCTTAACTTGCACTCAGACTCTGCTTTCAGTTGCACTTTTGCAAAGCATGTAACTTCAAAAACATGTAACTTCCTGTCTTTATTTCCTGTCCCTGCAGTCTACACAGAAACATTTAAGATTATAGGAGCATTGAAAAGCATTTAAAATTATAGATTCAACTCAACAGTCTAAAGTGGTTCTTACTGGACCTGTAATAAAGACTAATATAATACCAATATATTTGAACATCTGGATGCAACATCACTATTAATAATTAATGGAATAATAATAATGATCATAAAAATAGCAGCAAATAATAGCAGCATAATATTTTACCACTCCGGACAAGGGGCATGAAGACCATCACTGGATTCAGGCCAACCAACAGCAGGGGAGCTGAGGGAGGTGAGAACAGAGCTAACGAGTTGAATCTGTTTTTCAATAGATTCGACACCACAGTGTCTGCTCACACCCCCACAACCTCACCTGTAGTCAGCCTGGAATCCAGAGCCACACCACTGTGCCAGCCTCTCTCTTCACATGGCACTGTTGCCTCCTGTGAGATTCCTGACACCCCTCCCCCACCCATTACCTTCACTCAATACCAGGTTGAGATGCAAATGAGGAGACTTCACTCAGGCAAGTCTGCTGGACCAGACGGAGTGAGTCCCCGCGTCCTCAAGGCCTGTGCCCCCCAGCTGTGTGGAGTCTTTCATAAACTGTTTATGCTGAGTTTGAGTCTGCAGAGGGTACCAGTGATGTGGAAGACATCATGCCTCGTCCCTATTCCAAAGATGCCATGTCCCAGTGGCCCCCAGGATTACAGGCCCGTGGCACTGACCTCCCACATCATGAAGACCCTGGAAAGACTCATCCTGGACCAGCTGCGACCCATTGTCAGACCACATCTGGATCCCCTTCAATTTGCTTATCAGCCTCGTCTCGGAACTGAGGACGGCATCATCTACCTGCTCAATCGTGTCCACACCCATCTGGACCAGCCGGCGAGCACTGTGAGGGTCATGTTTTTTGACTTTTCCAGTGTTTTCAACACCATCAGGCCGACCCTCCTGGGTGATAAGTTAACAGTGATGCAGGTGGATGCTTCTCTGGTGTCCTGGATTGTTGATTACCTGACAGGAAGAGCACAATATGTACGTCTCCCACAGTGTGTGTCTGACAAGGTAATCAGCAACATAGGAGCACCACAGGGGACTGTCCTCTCCCCCTTCCTCTTCACCCTGTACACCACAGACTTCAGCCACTGCACAGAGACCTGCCATCTTCAGAAGTTTTCTGATGACTCCGCGGTGGTTGGATGCATCAGCAGGGATGATGAGACAGAGCACCGGGCTGTGGTCGACTCCTTTGTCACGTGGTGTGAGCAGAATCATCTGCAGCTCAACGTGGCAAAGACCAAGGAATTGATAGTGGACTTCAGGAAGACCAGGAAACACTTCACCCCTGTTTCAATCCAGGGGGGTCAGTGTTGACATTGTGGAGGACTATAAATACCTTGGAGTACACATT